>BJKM01000045.1:600000-795000 GCA_015082035.1 Chaenogobius annularis
TTCTGACTATATACATGGCGAATATTGTAAGCACCTACTTTCTGCTTCTTTTGCATTAAACTGGTCTGCAGTGTAACAATGTTTCTTATTGCCAGGCAACTGAGGTGCTGTTTCGCATGGCAGTCACTAGAGGCATCGTCAAGCCCGTCAAACATGGAGAGGTAAGTACAAAAAACACATTCAATGTGGAAAATTCATTCAGTCTTTTTTTTTAAATAAAATTTCACTTTTCTTCTAATAAGACAAGTGTATACAAGCGATAGCTAATTTACCTGATATGTTTATACCACTGTCTTATTTGAAGAAAAGTAAAAAAAAAACAACATGATTGTATAATCCTTCATCACTTGAATTCACTTAATTTGAAGTTTTTGTTTGTTTAGGTGCTTTTGTTCTGCATAACGGCATCCCTGTATATGTTCTTCTTCAGGTCAGAGAAAGAGAAACATATTGAAGATGTATATATATATTTTTAAAATTACCAACAAATAACCACTTGGTATATTTTATGTTACAGAAGGAAAGATGGCCTTAAAGGCTTTGCCTTTTCTGCATTAAAGTGAGTTCATCTATAGTCTAAACATCATTGTAATCTTTTTGTAGCTGCTGTTTAAAATTTGACCCTATTTTTGGAGTCAGTTTGAATATGATATATTTTTTTATAAGGCATAAGATAGACCACAATGCAGACTAACACATTTATACGGTAGATTCATCATTGGGAAGGAGGAAATCCCATCACATCCAGCTACAGGTGACCACAGTCACTCAAGACCCCAGGAGAGGCCAGCTGCCATAGAAGCAATGGATCCACCACAGCCGTCAGAACAAATAGCCATTGCCAGAAGGAAAACTCTGCTCGGCTATACCAGGGAACTTTTAGAATTAATGTAAGAAGACACACCCTGTTAAAACAGCATAATTACCCAGGACTTGTTGTAAAATGATCTTTCTTGTGATTTGGCTTCTACAGATGCAAGCAGGGCCCAAGACACAGATGTTGCAAACATTACCATGATAACTGCATCTCCTACTGTGTCAAAGTCAGACTACAACTACCACATTTATTCCAAACTAAAAATAAAATGCATAATATATATTTTCCTTGACACCCCAGGGCTTCATTAGGATGTTCAGCATTGGATATCTGATACAATGTTGTTTGAAAGTTCCCTCCGCCTTCAGACAGATGTTCTCCAAACCATCACGTCTGCCATCTCTTTTCTACAACAAGGAAAACTTTCAGCTTGGGGCTTTTCTAGGCTCTTTTGTTAGCATTTACAAGGTATCTTAAATTAGAAACTTCGAAAAGCTTTGACATGTATCTTCAATATTTTGTGTAATTTATCTTATGCTTTTTCCCTCTTGTAGGGAACAAGCTGCTTATTACGCTGGTTACGTAATATTGATGATGAGCTTCATGCTCTAATAGCAGGTATGGTCAACTTCACAAATGTATGACTCCTGAAATACAAACTCCAATATATCTATGGTTTTGTAACTTTTTCTTCAGGCTTTTTGGCTGGAATGTCTATGTTCTTTTACAAGAGCACATCAATATCGATGTACCTCTTCTCAAAGCTGGTTGAGGTAAATTAAAGATGTATTAATATTTATAATGTCTTGTTTAATAAACAATTTTATCCAGTGGCATCTGAAATACTCATAAACCATACTCTTTTTTTTTTTTTTGCTTTTCTTTTTTGCCAACAGACTATGTACTTCAAAGGCATTGAGGCAGGCCGGTTCCCTTACTTTCCTCATGCAGATACAGTCTTGTACGCCATTTCTACAGCAATCTGTTTCCAAGCTGTAAGGAGAAACTTATTTGTCAAACTGACATTATACTATACATCAGCCATTCCCAAACCCTGCACCCAAGATCCCCAAACATAGTCTAAAGACTATATTTTCTTTTTCTTTTAAATTTACACATTTAGAAAAATAAATATTTATGGCTGTAGGCTTAATACTGATATAAAGTAGTTTTAATATACTATATTTTTATATATAGTGGGTGTGTGTGTGTGTGTGTGTGTGTATGTGTGTATGTATGTGTATATATATATATATATATATATAATATAATCATTCACTATATTTTCTTTATGCTTGTGTTGACAACTTGACCGGACCCCACTTTGGGAACCACTGCTTACATCATTAATAATTATCTTATGTCTTCTAAAGGCTGTTATGGAAGTTCAGAACCTCAGGCCATCATACTGGAAGTTTCTTCTTCGCTTGACAAAAGGGAGGTATGGTGACTGGTATTAAACATGTACAAATCTTTAATATGGTTACAGTTCCTCACATCTGCAATTACTTCTAGGTTTGCTCTGATGAACCGCTACGTGTTGGATGTGTTTGGGACTCAAGCGTCCCGAGATTTTAGAGGTTTTGTTCCAAAATTGGACCCAAGTTACACAACGGTCCCCAACCAAATACTTTCGCCTGGAGACAACATCCAGCTGGGTTGATCGGCATTCCAAGTGTTCTTAAATCTGACAGCGTGATGGTTTCAAATGACACACTAAAATATTTTGTTAGTGTGATTATAACAGGTTGGTTGATTTGGGATAACGGTAAAAGTCCAAGGCTGCTAAAAGCAAGCAACCAAGCAACCAATGAACTGAGGATATAGACAAATGGATATGTTTGACTGGAGAAATTGCAACTGGGATAATGTAGCATTTCTAAACTAAAGCACTAACGCTCATTTGGGTGACTAATTATAGACTGAAACAAAACCTCATTTGTTAAATAGTTGAATTTTCCAGATTTTTGTCATTATCATTTTATTGTCTACAGATTATTACCATTGTATGTGTGTGTAAAAAGTATAAAACAAGTTACTCAAAAAATGATTGATTAATTTGCATCCTTATACACAACGGCTTAGTAGTGGTGAGCAAAGTGAAGCCTCATGAAACGGCAAAGCAAAGCATTCTATGTGTGCTATGGTTGCCAATAAAATATCTTTGCATTTTAGTTGTGTGTATTATTGATGCAACTGTGTTTCTAGAATAATATGAATATAATATTTTTTAAATAAAACCAAGTTTTTCTCTTTTTTTACATTTTTAAGTTTTTTTTTTTTTTTTAATGGCCTATATTTTCCTTCTGTGGAGAGGCACCGTCTATTTTATTCAATTTATTTGTGCTTTACGGTAGCGTGTGAAAGTGGTTCGGACTCTAGAGGATGCGACTGACCTTTTTAAACTTTGTTGAGCAGGAGATTTTATAGCGTCATAGCGTTTAGACAGACTGTTCTGTGGTCCATGAACTCAGGTTTGAGTGACGAAAGCCCCCAGTTTTCGCTGCAGCCAGGAGGATGCTTCAGAGATAGCTGCCAATTATGTCCATGGCAGGAGTCCTGAGGCTCAGATACATAGTTCTGAGATCCATTGGGATGATGTCCTGAACAACAGGACAATCCCAAAACACATGATAGTGATTTGCCTCCTGGCTGCCACAGCCTCTCCAACATTCTGCATTTCCCTGTGAGTAATGGACACTTTGACATGGGGTTATAAAGAAGGGAGACACATTTTTCCAACAGAATTCCCTCCAAACATGTGTTGAATCACGTTTCGAAGCAGTGTTTCGAAGCGCATGCGTCAAAACGCCCGTTTCAATATGGCTATCACTTTTATTACCATATTCATACATATAAGTTAATAAGTGTCTTTCTTCATAAGGTTGAAAAAACTATGGCTAAATCGCTAAATATTTTTGAATTAAATATGTATGAATATTTATTCACACTAAATTTAAGGAATATTTTCAGCTTTAGACCTACATTACCTCCACGTCTGAAGCTATTATTTAAAATGGACGCCCTAAAATATGATGTAAATATATTCTGTTAAGGATTTATTCATGTTAAAAGTTGTATATTGATAGTTGTATTTACAAATATTTGATTATTACTTGACTTTTTATGATTCTATTTTTTTGGGTCGTTTTGTAATCGCGTTTTTGACCCCCTGAACATTGACGAAAAGTCCCACATAGGGGTATAGATGCGATCGGCTTGGCGAAAAATTCAATAATTTGAAGATCGCGGGATCGTCTGATGCGACCCGACTCGACAGCACCGCCTAGAGCAAAAATGAGACGCGTCAACTTTGGCCTCGGCACATGAAATTTGGAGCAGTGATAGAGCTCTCAGTGGGAACTAAAACACACGTAATCGCTGTATGACGGACAGGAATTGGACCGAACGGGCGCCGCGACATTTTACTTTTATTTTTCAATAAAGTACTTAGGGGTTTCCTCCGATTGAGCTCAAAACAAGACTTTCCACATCTCGAGACATTGAAATTTAATAATTAGCCAATTTATTTCTGCCAATTTATAACTCCTTACGGTCTCCGCGTGGCACACCATCGAAAAACGCGTTCATTTCTTGTTTTTTCGTTGACGTGTCACGGCCACATGCATTGACCTACTGAGCTCAAAGTTCACTCACTAATGAAATTAGCATCTGGCCTGCTTGTAATTAATGAATACCCTTAAAACCAATTTTTCTATAACGCCCCCTACCTATTATTTGAAAAGTCAACATTGTCTGATTCTTCTGAAATTCAGGGGTTATATTCTCCTCAGGACGCTATGAAAAATAGTGCATTACAGATATTGAGTATTTTTCACTATTGGCCAGCAGGGGCGCCATTAATGTTCACAAACACATAAAATAATTCTGGAACAAACAAGCTTCATCTGATTGTTGAAATTTTAATAGTTTATACTCCTCCTAACACTAACTGAGGTGGGGCTGTATTTCAAAGTAAAATTGATTCATATCCTCCACTGACTTTCATACGTAGTGGGTTATCAGTTTTAATGTTATCAATAAACATGACACGAATTAGATTATTAACGGTGTATTGTTCAATAACGGTTGATACACATCGCCAAATGTCAATTAGTTTGTATTATTTTGAAAGACCATTACAGGAACACGGAAGTAATTTGGTCCTGTTTACTGACCACAAACTCAGCTCGTGTCACCTGGTTATTTTATTTTCCCACATTAGAGTAAAGCATACTTTTGTACAGTCTTTATAATGGGAGGTAAAAATAAACAGCGAACAAAAGGAAATGTTCGGGTAAGTATTTAATATACAGTAGAAAAGTTAGAGTAATTGTTTTAATGCTAACATGCTCTTCTGCTAAAGGCGTGCGTACACCTAAGCTACATATCTGTTCATTAAGTGTAAAAATGTAGTTGTGTAAAACACCTTTCTACATCACGTTTTCATACTTCTTCAGCCGTCTAGCAGTGGGCGTGCAGCCGAGGTGCTTGCCCGTGAAGGTGGTGTCATTCCCGGGTTTGTGGGCTTTGACACGACGGTCACATCAGAGCTCTGTTATGTCCCAGCTGTGCACGGAGCAGAGGAGATCGACAACCTGGTGGATGCTGATTTTCGTCTGGTGCTTCGAAAACTCTCCAAAAGAGATAATGTTACAAGATTAAAGGTCGAATGTTCTCCACAATGCAAAGTTTGAGTACCCTTGTTTAGATCTTGTATGTAACGAGATTGATTTTGCCTCAGGCGGTACAAGACTTCGGGGCCATGTGTCAGGAACGTGATGCTGAAGATGTTAAAGGGGTTTTGCCATATTGGCCAAGAATTTACTGCAAAATATCAGTTGTAAGCTCGCACAACATCTCATTTGCCCTATTATTTATCCATTATATCATATATAAATGGCATAATGCCTTTACTTTTCTGTCAGGATTATGATCGGCGAATTAGAGAAGCAACTCAAATTGCCTTCGAGCAGCTGGTATTGAAAGTACGACGTAATTTGGCTCCTTTTTTGAAAAGTTTGATGGGGCACTGGATTCTGTCACAGTGTGACACATACACACCTGCAGCATCAGCAGCTTGGCGGGCTTTCCAGGCTGCTTTTTCACCTGCTAAACAACCTGAGGCACTAAGCTTTTGCAAGGATGAGATCCTCAACGTAAGGGCATGGAATGATGATGTCCCAGAAGTGAAGTTAAATCTCTAAACTCTTTCCTCTTTAAATATTTCAGGTGCTTCAAGACATTCTGTTAAAGGAGACGGCAAACACTTTAAGTGACCCACAGTAAGTCTGTGTAATCCCTCATTCGACCAGGAGTGTTCCATTGTAGAAAAAGATTCAGTTGTAGTCATCTGGACTCTGTTTTAGAAAAAACGATTATTTTTTTTCTACAACTGAATCTTTTTCTACAATGACCCACAGTAAGTAATCCCTGGAATCTATTTTGGACTAGATTTTAAATTGAGAATAATAAATTACATCTTCTTTACAGAACTGTGACAGAGGAAGAAAGGGAAGCTAAATATGTGCGTATGCTGACCAGCTCTCTCCTTGGCGTGAAGAGACTTCTGTCTCTATTACCTCAAGCGGACAGGGTAGCTCTAGAAACTAAACTTGCAGATTTTCTTAGTTCTGGGAAATTCTGGAAATACAGCAAATACAAAACACCTCAGGTAATTGCATAGAGAACTAATGCTAGATTAAACAGAAAAGTGGCTATGAACCTGTTTATTACATTAAAAATGTATTTTTTACCACCTATAGGTACGTGGAGCCTTTTTTGAGCTGGTGTGTGCCCTTTGTGAGTTAACCCCAGCCTTGGCCCAGGCTGAAGCTGAACGGCTTTGTCCTGCCGTTCTCTTGAACATCGATGATGCTGATCCTTTAGTACTGGCTCCTGTGTGGGAGGCTGTTCTGCATGTGCTCTCTACCATTCCTGTAAGTGCCGCTGCATATTATAGTACTGTATATAAGAACATCTTTACTTGTTTATTTGTCATTTGTTTTACATTTGTTGTTCTCTATTCTATGCCAGGACTGCTGGACATATGTAAATGCAAAGAAAGGCTTCTTACCTAAATTGTGGGCTCTGTTAAAAGATGGTGGCAAAGGCATGGCTAAAGCACTTCATCCCAATCTGATGCCACTTCTCAGTAAACTCCCTGAACACATTACTGACCCGCAAATTGACTTTTTAACCACTTTTTTCATATCACTAATTAATGGGTATATTTCTTTTAATATATTCATTTTAACAAATCTTATAGAACAGTTGAATCATTCCAATAATTTGCTTTTAGTGTATCCAGTGAGCGTGCAGCAGCGAGTCCCTCGGAAAGTGCTATCATAGTTTCTTCTGTTGTGGAATGTTTGAGATACTGCATTATACAGAATGCGCAAGAAGATGAGTACCAGAAAAAACTTGTGAACATGCTTCTATCACAACAGGTAGATTCAGTAATCTATGCTTTTTCTCAATTAAATAAACAGCTTGCTGAATGTGACATCTATTGTTTCTCAAATCGTTTGTAAGAAGACCAGATGAATATTCTTTATATCCGTTTCTCATTTTTGCAGCTTCTTCCATTGTTGGAGACTGCGCTTGCTAGTCCATCCCTTCAAAACGGCCCTCTTTTTTTTGTAGTCACTGAAATGCTAGTCTCCTGGGAAAAGCGAGCCGGCCTACACGGCATCATTGAATCTCATGACAACAGTGGTGTCTTTAAAGAACTTGTGGCTGACTTCTGGGAGGGACTGGCCTTGTTATTTGTGCGCTATGTTGACTGCGAGGAAACAAACTCAGGGGCCTTTGAAGGAATGGCCACATTGTTGCAGGTAAGTACAGCTAATGGCTCTTGACAAACTGATCTGATGATGTAACTCCTTTTCCAACAAAACTGAAGATGAATGTTTTGCTCTCATCTCATAGGTGATGCGGTACCCTGAAAAAGTGAGCAAAAGGCAGACACAGAAGAAGAAATCTGTCAAGATTTGTTTCTCCTGTGCAGAAGATGATGATAAAACTGCTGATGGAGATAATTCTGAGGGATGGGCAGGGATGGACAGCGACAAGTTGTGTGAACCCCTGCAGACACAGTATTTTGAGGATGTGGTGTGCCAGCTGGCTCAACTGTGCCTTGTACATGTGAATGAGAAACACTCTGAGAGACATCTTGTTTTTCTGTCGCGACTCCTGCGGTCTTTCCACACACCCAGAGTCTTTACTGTGAGTTATCACGCTGTTTGACTTAGACTTTGTTTATTCTGTGTTGTTCCTTTTTGTTCACTGACGGTAACAGACTGTTACTTTAGACACTCTTTTAAAACTTACATGTATATTTTCAGACATTGATTGAATTAGACGAGCAAGAAGTACAAGACAGTGGGACTAAGCACTCGATGAACATGAAGAACCCAGCCATGCATTTCCTATTGGAGCGGGTGGTGGTGTGGCTGTCAGAGGAGGGTCGGGCAGACACTGAACACCTTGTGGAGATGGTTTTCAGTTCACTTCAATGCTGCAGTCAGCAAGAGACCACCCGCATCCTCAACCACATTACCATGGTAATGATCCATCTCCCTATGCTTCATAGTTGTGCTCGTAAGGTAATTTAATATAACGCAGGTTTTTGTTTTAATGTGTTCTTAGATGAATTTACAGTGTGGTATTACGCTTCAGTTTATCCAGAGGGTAAGTTCTACTGTGGATGACTTCATATTTAAATTCTATTCTTCATTTAAAACTCCCCTGTTCTTTACAGGCTTGTGCAGATTCAGAAACTCTTAAAAACTGTACTGAATGGCTGAAAGGCTCAGTTCTGGGTGAGACTCTTTTAGTGTTGACCGAGGAACTCTGCAATGTCCAACCCACACCATCAAACTCTTCTTCATCCAGCAGCCACAGTTGGACGCTCATCAGCCTGGTCCTATCACAGCACCACAACAATGGTAAATTGAGACACATTTTCCTCAATCATTGTATTTACTTTTCCTTGATATGAATAGCTCACTTGTCTTTCCGTCCCCAGTCCCCTTGATTGGAGAGGTGTATATGGAGAAGATTCTTGAGAGGTTGCACAGCACTCTGTCTGAAACAAAGAGCCTTTCCGATTCCGGCAACATGGAGCCCCTTATTTCATTTGTTTGTGACGTGGCCTTGACATTCTTCTCCTCCGTACAAGATTGTCTCCTGCTTGAATCAGCGGAAGAACTACTTTTCACAGTCTTCAAGCTCACTGCCCAAGATCAAACTCATACTCATCTTCCTGGTGAGTGCACTTACAAAATTCACATTATACAGCAATTCAAATTCAAATTGTACATGTTTTGCTTTGAAAGACTCTCTAGTGGCCAAACTCAAAAAAGTGTGCGTCGCTGGTGTTCAGTCATTGGTCCAGTTCTCTAAACGTGAGATGAGGGAAAAGGGCTTCTTGCAGAGTGCTGTACTTTGGACGCAGAACCAATTACTCACTGTCAACTTGGACAGTAAAAGGTTTGAAAGAAATCACATCCATCATAAGTGGTTTGTCAATTTGTTGTTGTTTTTTCTGTAACTAATATGTTTCCTTTTTCCTCTCTTCAGTTTGCAGGTTCTTATTGTGGCTATGCAAAGCCTGGTGGAGGCAATGATGGCAGATTCTAATCAAGACGCCGCTCTCCTTATCCAGATCTTCAGTCTACTGTCTCCCAGTATGAACGAATGGACAAGAATACGTCATGCCTTGCCTCCCCAGGTATCCCAGCACATACGGTGTAAAATGTGTACATGTAATATCGGGGATTAGGAAAATGAATTGTTAAATAAAGAAATGACACATTTGAACCAAACTAAATCTTAGTAACTAAAGCAAAATGTATAAGGGTGAGTTTAGGAAGAAGACACTTCATCAGTGATACATGAACAGCAGCAATAATCCTGTATAATATGAATGATTTTCTGTCCATCACAGTGGGTCAAGGTGCCTTTACTGTCCGGTCACCTCCGAGCTGTTTGTGAGAAGCCCTCAGAGGACATGTGGAAGTCCAGAGCATTGACCAGACTGCCAGAACACCTTTGTGTCTGTGCCTTGTTGGGAAAAGTAGCAAAACATTTAAACCAAAGTGGAAAAGGAAACGTTTCATTTCCAGATTTGAAGCATGCAGGTAATATGGATTTGGGTTAAAACATCAGCAAAAGGAATATGCTTGCTAATATTGATATATGTTTCTTTTTATAGCTGCAGAATTGCTGTACGCCCTTCAGTGGTGTAAAGAGGTGGATTACAGCCCCACTATAGTGACTGCTTATCACAGTTTACTGATGGACTATGAATTATTAGAAGGACTTAATAGTATGATCCCTTTGAAAGAGATGCTACAAACGCTCTACTCCAGGTGACTTTTTCTCTCATTTGCATTAAAGAGGATATTTTTAAATGTTTAATTCTGAGTATGCAATATTTGATCATTAGGTCAATAGAAGAAGGTGGTCTGTGGTCTTTGGCTTTAGAAAATTACATCCAAAACAACAATATTGTAACAAATCAATGTGCAATCCTGAAGCTTTACAACACTGCAGAATGGTAAATTGTTTATTGTAATAAATGTAGTAATTTGTTTGTCTAATATTTAATGTCTCATCTTTCTTTTACACTTTGTATATTTTTAATAGTTTATTCCCCATTTCTGAGGCCAAACTGAGCACTCTACAAGTTATTTGCCAATATATGCCCATAGAAGACAGAGATTCTCTTGTAGCTCTTGCCACTGCTGGAATCCTCAGCTGGCATGAAAACAGGAGTAAGTACAAAGCCAATAAACACAAATATAAAGCTTTAAAAACTAATTGTCATTTATGAATGAAACAGTTGCAGATGTGTCGGGCTGTATGGCAGTGCTGCTGTGTTGTCTTGAAGCCCAGACTCCAGTAGACGATGAGATTGTGCCACAAATCTTGGATATTTTAATGCAGTGGAGGAACAGTAAGGAGGATTGGTTCCTCTTTCACAGGTAAAATGTTGAAATTGTGTAATTTACTTAAAAGTAAACTTACCTTACAAATGAATGTCTCCCTAGTGAATTTTCCAAAGTTTCTTCAGAGGAATTGAGCTTGACAGTAGAGATGATGCGTTTCCTTTCGTGGGTTGTTGCACACTCTCCATCTCTTCTTAAAGGCAACCAGTGGGACTTTATACTCTGCTCGATGCTAGCGTGGTTAAAGGTCAGATTATTGCTGATACACTGTCTACAAAACTAAACTATGGATGACTTTAACAATGTTTTTGCTATCAGACGGCCAGTGAAAACGTGGCTCACCTGTGGAACCCCTGGGTGCAGCAATTTGTGTGTGAGAATGCAGCACTCATAGTTGCATTGAACCGGTTCTTTATCTCACCTGCACCGGATGTTGAGAAGGAACTGCCAAAGGAGCTTAGAAATGAATGGACTGACTTCTTTGTAGATGGAGTATACAATCTACTGTTGCCTCTGCCCACCAAAATCACAGGTGTGTTTCTCTTGCTTTAGATTTAAGCTTTGTCTTTGTTGCATTGGATCCGGTTTTGATTAAATTCTGACAATGGCAGCCTCCCAGATAAAGGCGTGTTAGTCAGCTATATCAAGATGTGTATCAACGTGTGTAATGACAAAAGTCTAGGTAAGAGTAGAAGTAGAGTCGGGTAATAAATACATCATTAGCCATCGTTTTATGCAGGCCATAATAAACCATAATAAGTGGGAGTAATCTTTTTTGTTTTGAATGTATACATCTTTCCAATGGCTTTGCCTTCATTGCCTTCTTACTGCAGATGCTTTCCCAGAGCCAGAGGAACCCCTTTTTCCACTGCAGGTTTTTCAGTCCATTGGGGTGGCTCTGACATTTGTGCCCCTAAAACAACTGACTGATAATTCTCTTCCGCCTCGATTCATTGCTGACCAAAAGACAAACCTGCCTGAAAACCTACAAACTCTTCTCAACACTCTCTGTCCTCTGCTGCTGTTCAAAGCGAGGCCCTTGCAGATCACGGTCTACTACTTATTAGATAAGTAAGTTTATGTGTTTATGCAAAAACGCTACAATATTTTAGATGTTTAGAGGTTTAAATGTGCTGTTACTGCAGGATTATGCCAAAGCTACCTGAATATGATGGAGAAGGCGACAACAGCAAAGCTGATGATGGCAAAGATGAGCCCTCTCTGTAAGTACAACAAAAATGGGCACGTTTCTCCAAACGGGTTCAGATTGGTCATTCTTTTTTATGTTTAGGTCTCCTCCAGCATCGCTGATGATCATCCTTTCGGCCTGTGAGGACCTGTGTGAAAATATCCTGACAGGAGTTCAAGTGGGAGAGTTTGCCGTGGTTCAGCCTCTGAGTGTGGAGTACTCGTGTATCCTCGGATACCTGCTGGCCTGGAAGCTGCTTCTGACTTTCTTCAGATCTGCTCCTTCCCATGTAAATAAGAAACAAATTCATTTCCAAGATTTGATAATGGGTAATGCAGAAAACCAAACTCACTTGTGTAATATTTTCACAGCTGCGAGCACATTATGCCCAGTTTCTGAAACAAAGTTCCTCGTTAAGTAAGCTCCTGCGACACCTTTTCAAGCTGATGCCTGAGAGCCCTATTTGCCCGGGGGGCTTAGGGGCCGAGACAAAAGAGGCAAAAACCTTCTTCACAGAGGACCTCTCTCTGGCTGTGGACAGTGAGTACAGTGTGCACATACAGTTTGTGCCAGCTAATGTGAAGTGTAAATACATAACTGCGCTGGTATTTTATTGGCAGAAAGCCACAGTGCTGAGTGGGAGCTCCCCCATCTGGCCTGCAGTGTGTACTACAGTACATTACAGGACTTGCCCGCTATGGTGCGGCTGTGGTGGAATAGTCAGGAAAAGAGAGTGAGCGCAGCAGTGGAAAAGTTCACCATTAAATATGTCAGTCCAGTTCTGTCGGCTCAAGAGATCTCCTCTGTGCACTCCAGCACTCAGATGTTTGACAACATGACCGTAAGTACCCAACGGAATATTTATTTCCACAGATGATCCACTGCAATGTTGTTTTTAAATGGCATGCCTTAGTTTACACACAATGCTCCAAAATGTGTGGTGCACCTTTTCCACTAGGTGTCACTACAAGACCATATCCATATTATAGTCTTTGTGGGATTTCTTTGTAGTTAGTCTAAATGTGGAGCACTTGGTGAAAGGTAACTTTGGCTTTTTTTATTTTATTGTTTCATGCCTGCAGGTTAAAGCTCGCTCAGCTGCGAGGGAGGTGATTGCTACTTATTCAGTAGACGATATCTGCATTGAGCTGGTGATTCAGCTCCCACAGAACTACCCTTTGGGCTCCATCACTGTGGAGAGTGGGAAGCGTGTGGGCGTATCTGTGCAGCAGTGGAGGAATTGGATGCTGCAACTCAGCACTTACCTTACACATCAGGTAAACGGCAATACCACTGCACTGTTTATGCACCATATTAAACTTGTAGGCTGCTGTGCGGAGGGAAGTCATCTATCTATGCTAATTCTGTATTATCAAGCCTGCTCCATGGCTGCAGAACAAAGGGTTGAAACGACAGATTTGACGTTTTGTGAAGAGTACAAACTTGGCTTCAGGGATCAAAATGTTTAGCGAAGTGTAAATGTGTGTCTTTCAGAATGGCAGTATAATGGAGGGGCTGGCGCTGTGGAAGAATAATGTGGACAAGCGCTTTGAAGGAATAGAGGACTGCATGATCTGCTTCTCTGTCATCCACGGCTCCAACTACTCCTTGCCCAAAAAGGCCTGTCGCACCTGCAAGAAGAAGTTCCACTCGGCCTGTCTGGTGAGAGGAATATTAATGCCCACAATGTGACACACTGTTACTATAGCACCAAGAAGCTAATGGTGAACTTCTTTTTCTCTGCCCACAGTACAAATGGTTCACATCAAGTAACAAGTCGACATGTCCACTGTGCAGAGAAACCTTCTTCTAAATCACTGCACACAATCCAAAACCTCCATAGAGCAAGATTTTTAATTCTTTTTTTATTTTACTTAACTGAACAAACAATTACCTCAACTATTGTTTTACAGTAGACTTTCATAGTTTTTATTATTTTGAAAGTTCCTTTTTTGCTAATTCCCTAAATGAACGTTGCCATATCAAATGGTAAAATAAGCAAATATATCAATGAATTCAATGCTCAAATGTAAAGATTTGTTCCTAATATTTAGGAGTGTAAAGTGCTTATGTCTGATCCTTGACATGCCTTATACTACTGTACAATTATTTTGACATTTGTGAGCCTTTTAATTCCACTACTCTTTCAGAACAGAGCCAAACGTGTATGAACAGAGTAAGAATAAAGTTACTTCAAGTAAAGTAGTGGTTCAAGAAATTACTCAAGAGTAAAGTATTTGGGTCAAGTAAAAGTAACTGTCTGGAAGCAACATCTGATATATAATTTGAAGTTAATGTAATTTGAATGGCAAAACAATAATGCTCAAAATCTGTTCCTTTCAAAGGACAGACACAAAATTAGAAAACTAATCCTAAATGCAGTGGTGGTGGTGCAAGAAACACAAATGTTCAAATCATTTAATATTGTCAACAAAAAACTTTTGTTGCTTCAATCAAACAAACTTTATAAAGAACTTTTCATATATAAATTGTAACATGCTTTACAGGGCATTAGAAACAATCCCACTTTCCCAAACAACTTGGTTTCCACTGAGTAAATCTATAACTTTTAATCAAGAGTACTGTGATTTCAATAAAAATATTACTTTATTCAAAGTATAGTGTCAGGAAGATACTTCAAGAAATAAAATGTCTTGAAAAACTTAAATGTAACTAAGTACTACCCACCTCTGTATAAATGACTTCACTTTGTAAAAAGCTGTAAATGATGCAGAGAAGAATAAAATGCAGAGAAGATTTCTGTGTCTCCATCGAGTGAATATTTTGCTTCATACAACTTTGTCAATGCCACTATAATTGGCGATAATACCTTGCATAGAGGGGTGATTGTGCTTGTGCAGCATATTAGATGAGTGGCTTATGTTAAGATTCTGTCGTGCTGTTATTGAAATGGAAAGTTATGCCCATTAAAATCCCTTGTGCTTGAAATATCTGTGTGAGAGTTGCCATCAGTAGCAATATTCACACAAAACAGTTTGTGATCACTTAACCTTAAGTGTCTTTATTCCTGGTAGACTTTAATAACATAATCCGTTATTAACTGTTAACCTCAACCCACAATTACATTTCTGTAGCATATCTGTAGCAATTTTTGTAAATTAACCTTTGGCAGTTTCCAAGAAAAGACTGTAATTAGCTGTACAGACTGAAGTCTGCTGGAACCAGTCTCCAGTGTTCATTTATCTCGGGTCCACCACTTCATCTTTCTGAATAATTCATATGTGTAACGGAGGCTTGCACTTCACATCTTGTTCCTATGGAATTAATTATGACAGATTAAGCATGATCAATAAATGAAACCTCATCATTAGCTGTCCGCTTGTGTGAGTGAGTGTGTTTGTGCATTTGTATTTCATTTCTGTAGTCTCATTTTATCGATACACAGCCTACATCCATCATCATCTGCCCTTGACCTTTTTAATGGGCATTGATTGGTTTGTCAGGCATAAATATTTACTCAGAATTCCCTTTGCTTGTGTTCACACGCTAATAATGGACTGCCTGAAATGGTATTGCTCATTATCTGCTTGATTAAACAGTAGTGCAAATGTTATGAACTACATTTTTTGCAGTCCACCTTTTGTGTAATATGACAATCTTTACCACTAGATGGCAGCATTGTTGAACAACAAAACCTGTTCACTTTAGTGGGTGTTCTATAATGACATTGCGACTCTGTAAAGATGTAGCCAGTTTCCCAATGTTACAAATCTATTGTCTTGTTGCCTGGATTTTTAATTTGTATCCAAATTATTTACATGGAGTTGGAAAAGATTAGAAAAAACCAAGAGAACTCTGCCTGTGTACTATGTCTCTTCCTGCTTCTCATTCTCCAATACATTCAACCACTAACACTGATAACCCAGTGGGTTTCTACTTTCTGCATAGATTATTTAGGTTTGAGTTTGAAGCTCATATGAAACCCCAATACTGATTAAACACAAGGAATCTCATCTCACCATTAGTTGACAGCATTCATATTTGTTTTTGTTTTTCTTGTTAGCTTGTTTCTTCCACTCAGAGACAGGCTAACTTTGTAAAGGTAGTTTCAAGAGTATTCATTCATACTATATTTGTTCAAGAGGAGCAACATTTGCTGATGTTTGTATGTTTTTGGTTTGTTTTGTATGTCAAGTGCTTTTTATTATTAATTTTCCATTATTCATTCTAGTCCATGAACATTAGCCCTGTCCAATGGTACCAATGGTAAAGATAGAGCCTGTTACCAAATAAATAGACTTGCTATGGATTTTTTTATGGGCTAGTTCTGGGGTAAATACTCAAATGATTCAATACCATCTATGGTACAGTGTATGGTACAATTAAAAGTGCACATCATTATTTGTCCTCATAATTTCTTGTATGATCCAATTTGAAGAATCGCTCTTACATTTTTATTTATCCTGGGATTTATTGGTGAATGAAGGTATCTTTTGTACATTTACTTGTGTAGGCTCTCTTGGTTCTCCTTACACAAACATATCCATAGTCCACACAATGATCACTGTTATAAATATCCTCTGTTTGCACATTATGATGGCGATAAACAATAGGCCTGATTATTGACCCCTAATCTGCAGGCTCCCAGACATGCATTTGTATTAGTCATTATGGGGCTGCTCTGCCACAGTCTAAATCTACTGTTATTACTCTGTCATCACACCCAGTCCCTTTATGGCTCTCCATTACCACTGCCATGTTAAAGCTTGGAGTTGGAGGGCACCCAAGAGCAGAACCTGACGCTGCTGTTTTCAAAGGACTACATCGAGTTCCTTTAGAAAAAATTCAAGATACGATGCTTTGTAAATGACTGCAATTACAATAGAAGGCATAATGATGAACCTAATATGTGGCTATGGACAATGTTTTTACAGAGGTAGAAAACAAAAATCAGATTTGAATAATTATTCAAATAGTGCACATTAAAATGACAAAAGATAAACCATCGATTCTATTCATCATCTTTAACTTAAAGGACAAATATTTGTGATTGTTTGTATTTCTATTGTTACTGGCCTTTAATTTGAGCTTGAGTATGTTTTGGGATTCAAAATAATCTAAAAGCAGCCGTTTCCCCAAATCTGGAGTTGAATTAGAGTATCTACCGGCAGCAAAGGGAGTTACAAACGGGAGATGAACATAGCTTGCCCTCGACATGCTAATACTCACACATAGTTGTAATGAACGACATTTTTTATTTATTTATTTGATAAGGATATAACAATTACATTGGTTGACAACTGATGCATTGTTTTAAGTGCTAATTTTCAACACCTGTCCGTAGGGGGCTTCTAAAGCATTTAAACTTTTGTCCAAATTCTACACAAAAGTAGACAGTTACATGAGACAAAAACAGAAACAAGGCACATTTCAAACATTATATGAGCAGCTAGCCTCAGTCTAACTACAGTTCGAGTTGACTCTGTGTTGACGATAGAAATGCTCAAAAAAGTTCCAGCGATGATGTGTGGATTTAAAAACAGCACAGAATATCTCTGAGTTGTATGTATAACGTTACAAAACTGGAGAATTCGAAACACAGTAAATAAAAGGGACAGGCTGAGCTAATATAAGTAACTTTTTGAGCACATTTAAACCCAATTGACCCTGTTCTTATCCATGATGAAATCTGTTTGGCCCAGAGGCAATATACAAATAACTTCAGCTGTGAAGCAGGAAAACCACACACTTGCAATTTTGTGATAACACCAATACAGGCAACATGGATTATGCACAAAGATTTTAGCAACATTTTTCTAATGCATCTAGGACAAAGCCAATGTACTTCCTGACTGAATATTTTAGCTTGTATGTGTTCTGCACATGAGCTAAATCTAGAGCAGGAACAAGGACAGTAGCACTCTACATTTCCCACAATCGGTGACTGTACATGTGCAGTCTACACAAGCATCTATAGGGTTCATATGAGATACATTTTGACTTTTTAGATCGCCAATGGCTGTGTTGCAGATTTCTGTTTGATTTGGCATACAATTTTGATTTACTGTAATTGATTAAAGGGGCAAAATCTCCATGGAGATTATGTTGGCTGGAATGTTCTACAAAATCAATCGCATCTTCTCTAACCTAAAAATTGTTTTGCCAATAAAAAAACTGCAACGCGCCCGGTGTTTGAGTGGTTATGGCATGGAACACATGCTAGGCTCCAATTGCAGCCGGCTGCAGTGTCGTGAGTTTGATTCCTGACTCCGACATTTACTGCATGTCCTCCCTTCTCTCTCATCCCCCATTTCACATAACATTCCTGTCAATAAAGCCTGCAACAGAATAAATGCAAGACATACAAATATATTTCCATTCCAGGACAAACAATACAATTTTTATGAGACAAGCTAGTAATGGACCCTCCACCAGAAAAAAACTTACATAGTGTACCTTTAATAGAGAGGCTGTTGTCTGCATCTGTGCGCTTGGTGACCGAGTGAATTCCGGCTCAGAGAATTTAATGAATGTCCTTCCTTCTATCATCCAAAATTTACTCCACACTGTCCTGTCTAGTAAAGTCTACGGGTCAAAACAAATTTGATATTGTCCAAAGATAACTTCAGACACAGGAAGCACTGATCATTGAACTCAAAAAGTATAATGTATCACACGTACAATTTCATGTGAACCTACACCATTTTTACTGAACTGTCCTGTGTCTTTCCTCTGTAATGTTTCCTCCAGACATTTCCACTTCAAATTGATCAAACTGTGATGTGGTCTGGTTCCGGCTGTCTGCATCAATCCTCAGGAGCTGAGCTGGTAAACAACACAAGGTTTGACCTCACAAACTCACAGAGAAAGCATCTGATCTAAGAAGCTTTACACAATTAGGTAAATCCTAATTGGCAATTACTTTGATTTGTAATCCCAAAGCTATTTAATGAGCTCATTTAATGGGGCCATGGAGCATGATAAAGCATGGTAATGGGTTTGCAAAAAAGCAAAAACCAAGGTGTGTCTACAGACGTAGGTGGTGTGTGTCCTGCACCCATTCCATCATACCTGAAAATGAAAATACGTTTAGCATCCAATACATCATATACAGTACCTATGGGGGTAATAATATGTTCAGTAGTTTCTCTCAATTATTTGTTTTGTTTTATACGTAAACTGGTACTGAATGAGAATGTGTTCATAATATGCCTCCCACCTCAAGAGATCAGTAATGGAACAGATGACGTTTTTGCATGGATTCAGTTTTTGGTAGTTTCAGGTATATTTTACGAACAAAATGTTACTTTTAAGTGTTATTGGGGTCTTCTGAGCATGGCTGTTGCTTGCTCTGAGTTTCTAAGAAGGTTGGAGCTGTCGAGGCTGCGTGAGACCAGAGAGTGGTGATGCTCTGAGACTGGTGGCAGAAGTCATCTTTCATACACTCAGCAAACATGACTAGTGGAGAACTTGCCAAGGAAGAAAGAGAGCAGAGAGAAGGAAGGAAATGAGAAATGAGAGGAAGAAGATGTAGTGCAAGAACTACTATTATGTCTAGTTCAGGGGTAAATGCTCCGACGTGAACCACAAACCTGCATAATCCATTGTAATTGCTATGTACAAATGTAAATAATACATTTTCTATCTACTTTGGCTTTGACTAACCCATAAAAATATATATATATATATACATATATATGCATCAAGTAGTGAAGTTTGTAAAGAAGAACAAAATCCCCCAATCAATCCCCATCAATCTCATTCCATACATTCTCTTTGGGAATTAGCAGAGTCTTGCTCAAATGAATGAAAATAAAAAGATGTCACAGCAGAGAGCGAGTTACAGATGGATAATCACTGGCATCACGTTAAGACCTTTACATCCAATGTAAATATGTCACCTACGTGCTTATAAAAGTAAGTGTTTTTGTCTCAAAGCTAAAGGCTAACATACATTAACTTAAATATAAAACAGACAAACTTGCTAAAAAAGTACATAAAATGCAAAGACGAGTGCTTTTGTAAACAGGTTTGTTCAGCTTATTGTGTTATTTTAACTTTATTTATTGCATTTACTGCATGTTAGCATGAGTATAAAGACAAAACCATTTACTTTTAAAAACATAGATTTCCTCAGGTGACAAGTTTACATGATATGTAAAGGTCTTAACATGCTGTCTGTGATGATCTTTTCTGTAACTCGCTCTCCACCATGTTAAATAATTATTGAATTATTTTTTGCGAGACTGCAAATTCCCCATAAGGAATGAATGGAGCAGCATTTTTTAAGGCAGCCGGAACTAGCCAGTCAGTTTCGTGAAAAGGGCCTTTTACAAATATACTGCAATAAAACATGTCTACAGCAACCGCATTTTAATTTCATATTTATTTATTTATTATATTTGCCATCAGTACGGGACTTGAACACACACGGAGGTTTAAATAGTAGCTAAGAAGGCCAGCTTGTACAGTATGAGATAAAATGAGAAGTGTAGCATATCGTTAAGTTGACCAAGGAAACTGATAATGTTTTACATTCTGTAAAAGTTGAATGGCACCCATCATAGACAGAGCTAACCACAAAGAAAAGTCTACAACAGTTTAAGTGAGTGGTGGTTAGAGGGGCCAATGGCCTTGCTTCCATTAGTCTAGAACGGGGCAGCTGCGGCAGCTATAACTTAAGCAACATCAAGTGTGGTCACTGGCTGAATAATGCACACAATTGTAAAGTGAGTATATGAGCATCTGGAAAAGTGCTGAGACTAAAGCATTATTGTTATTATTTTGAAGGATTTTTTTTTTAATGCCAGACTGCATTTCTGTCTCCTCCAAACCCATAATGCCCATAAATGTGTACTTAGACTGCTGCTTATGTTCTAAAACAGCAACACTTTAAGATAAGATGTGTCTGGGCCGTACTTACATTTTACAGACAAAGGGAGCGGCTGATTGGATGATGAGTGTCATAATTTATTCCCCTCTGCTGCCTTTATCTGCGTGACATTGCAGTGGCACTCAGACACACTCATGCCCCGCTTATCATTTTGGTGCTGGATGGAAAGTATTCAACTAATGGCTAATAAATAAAGCTAATTATGCTTGTGATAATGGGATGATAATTTGACAACAATTACTCACTCAGTAGAGGACACTTTCTGAGAGAGCAGAGAGAGTGGAAGGAGATACCTGGAAATCGCCCATGGCCTAATACACACATTATGTCTATATTATCTCACTGCACAATGAGAAGAGCTATATCAAGGCTAGCAAAATAACAAGGTAATCAATTAAGTTAACCAGGCAATTAAGTTAATTAATTGCTTGTATGCCCAGGAGTTTCCTGGGGCTCAGGCTGTGGACCACATTACAACACTGGCCAGTGATTAGATTACAGACTTGGTAATGCCACTGGAGGCTGCAGGGTGAGAGCGCAGAGTGGAGTCCTGCTGGCTGCTCTGAGCGTCTATCTCCACATTAACTAATAATGTCCTTGTGTATCTACATCAAGAGTATGGGAGCTAATGTAAATGGAGGAAAACTTTCATGTAGTTTAATGGCGGCAGTATTTTTCACATTTGACTGAATTATCAATAATTATGTCCAATACTTTGGGAGTCAACACACACGAATCTGAAATTACAAACTTGCAGAAAAAATCTGCACAAATCTGCAGGTATGTAGGTTCAACAGTGATAGACTCTATTAAATCAATTTAGATTATTGTTGATTGTGGCAGAGAGTAGGTTTTTACCCAGTCTAAACCTGCATTCAAAAGACGCACATAATCAAAATCAAACATTAACAAGCTTGCTGCTGTTTTTTCTTTCATTGTCACTAAAAACTTTAAAAAAAATTCTGCCACACAGACTTCATAAGTTTTAGAGCAAAAGTAGCCCTAACACCAATATCATGTAGCGCTAATTGTCAACACTGATAGTATTAAGGGGGACCGGGAGAGACTACCTTTAAATTACTCCAAATGTGATTTTCTCGGTGTGCTAATTAGCGCTTCCTGCAGTTAAGAATATCATTATCACCAATGCAAGTCAGTGTCTAAAGGGAACAAATCCAAATCACTCATGGACAACATCTTCTGGCTACAGAAGCAGAAGCCTAATCAGGCAGTTTTCTGTCTGTTTGCAGTGGTTAAAAACTTTAGTTTAGATTCTGCCTCTGAGTAAAGCAAAAAGAATGGTTTTGTTTCTTGTACTGAGCAGACATCCATTTAAGTTAAAATAACTAGCTAGTTACCAGAGTTGTAACGAGTTAGCTGGTATGCATTTGAGTACTCAAGTTACTTTTTTAGAATAACGAGGAACGTAACACGTTGGTTTTGTGCACCCATGTAACCTAGTACTCCCAAGTTACTTTTTCGAATCAGTAACGCGTTAGTTTTGGTTAGGCCATCATCTCTTTGCCAGTCTCATCTCCTCACCACAATCCCAGAGCCAGGTTTATTTCCCAGCCGCAGAGTAGTGAGAGAGCCGCAGCAGCAAACACTCGGCGTGTTGTGAGCATGCGCATTGCTCAACTAGTGACTATGAGTCTTGTCCTATAGAGAAATAAACTTTCGGATGCATGTTTTGAAGAACTTCTCCTTCGTTATAACCACTATTTTGTAGCTGAGGAGTAACTGTAGGTTAACAACGATGCAGTGAGTTTGATTTAAATGAATTATAGACCTAAAACAAGCGTGTTCTGTTGTTGTGTATTGATTGACAGGTCTTGCTTAACGTGCCTAATGGCTGACTGAACACTGATTCATTGCGGTGCATGAGCAGTTCCGCATCAATTCTTTACAGTACAGTCGTATAGAGTGAAGCAGCTGGAGGACATCCAGCAGAAACGATGCCTCAAAATAAAAAAAG
The DNA here is from genome assembly GCA_015082035.1 of Chaenogobius annularis. Taxonomy (NCBI): domain Eukaryota; kingdom Metazoa; phylum Chordata; class Actinopteri; order Gobiiformes; family Gobiidae; genus Chaenogobius; species Chaenogobius annularis. The sequence goes on from BJKM01000045.1 coordinate 622,789, forward strand.
ACCTGGACTAACATTCGGTGGAAAACCTGTGGGTGCACAAGCTGCGCCAACAGCTTCAGAAGGCTCAAAGAACCAATGAAGAGCTGTTCCACGTCAATAAGAAACAGACGTGGAGAGTGAAGGAGCTTGAGGAGGTGGTCCAGCAGAACGAAGCCCTCAAAATCAAAATAGAGGAGCTACAAAAGCAGCTGGATAACCACCATGAGGAGAACCTGCAGGTGCAAGATCTGAGCAGCTTCAGGTGGTCCCAAAACCGATCAAGTGCAGCTCCGCATCAGTAACAAGCTGAAGTGGATACTGTTGGAACAGGAGCAAGTGGGCAGAATCAGAATTAGAAAAGTTATATTGCCATTGTCAGTTAACTAAATTCACAGGCTTGGAACTTGCTTTGGTACGTTCGGTGCAACATACAGCAATGAACAATGATAAAGCAAAATATATCAAATAAGGCATGCATTAAAGAAAAACTATTTAAATGTACTAATAAATAAGATTATTAATATCATAGATGCTTTTGAATTAGTAGTCATTAGACATTTGTGTAAAAAAACAAAATCTTTTAGATACACCTGGAAAAGGCAAAACCAAGCTTGTCGAATAGACTTGTTCTTAATCCTTCCTTCCTTTTCATTAACTTCCAAAGTAAATGTTTCAATAGATGATACATTGTAGTCTCATCACAATTGTATTGATTTATAAAACTCACTGTTAAAGGAGGAACGTGTCCAGGGTTATTGGAAGTTCCATCAAAGCCTCTTTCAGGAGGAACAATTTCTAAATAAAACTAATTATTTCATAAAACATCTCTTTTAACAAAATGTTGGTTCTGCTTATCCCTTGATGGTTTGGGACGCTTTTGAATTCCGTTTCAGAGACCACGCTGTGTCACGCTAAAAAAAACAAGTGAAAAATAAAGAGCATTTCTGAAAGCTTTACTAATTCAGATAACCCAAGCCAAGACCAACTAGACAAATTGAGGATGAAACAAAATGAGTTAACTGAGTTAATGGAAAAATGTGTCTCAAAAGAGAATCTACTTGAAAAAGTAGAATGGATAAAAAATGCGGGAAATGCACAAAATTGTTTCTAAATTATCAATGGAAGAATTATTTTAAAAATAATATTTCCAAGATAATTTTGAACAATGAACAAAAATGAACAAACAAGAAATTCTAATTTTGAAAGAACTGAAAAATGATTATAGGAAACTATTCTTTGATCAACATTCCCCAGTTGATTTGGATATTTTTTTTCCTTTTTTCGTATGAATAAAAAAAATATGTATGTATAGTAAGAACTGTGAAGGTCAGATTACTTAGAAGCGACTTTATGATTTGATTTCGTCATTTCAAAAAGGAAAAACACTCGGCATTGACGGTATCCCAATAGAGGTATATCAGACCTGCTTTGGTCTCCTAAAACAGCCTTTGCTGTTATGTTTTAATTTCTCTTACCATATTATTCAACTGAAACGCAAAAGGAAGGAATTACCTCATTGCTCTCAAAGCAGGAAGCTGGTGGACATTATAAAAACGCAGCTGATAAAAAAACTGGAGGTCAATTACATTTCAATGATACAAACATGTTTTGCTAAAAAATTCTCATTAAAACAGGTTATGCCAAGTATTATACTAATATATATATATATATATATATATATATATATTATATATATATATATATATATATATATATATATATATATCCCCAAAGACCTTGAAGTTAACTATAATTTTAAAAAAACTTGAAAAGATAAGTAAAATATTACAACCATGGCAATGTACATAATTAACCTTGAATAACTTGAATAACTCTCTGAACCGACACCTTAACGTGGTGGAGGGGTTTGAGCGCCCGAATGATCTCAGGAGCTATGTTGTCCGGGGCTTCAAGCCCCTGGTAGGGTCTCCCAAGGCAAACAGGTCCTGGGTGACGGGTCAGACAAAGATCGGTTCACATGATGGAAAAAAAAAACAAGGCCAGTTACGTCGCCCGGATTGGCGTTACCGGGGCCCCACCCTGGAGCCAGGCCTGGCGTGGGTGCTCGACGGCGAGCGCCTGGTGGCCGGGCCTTTCCCCACGGGGCCCGGCCGGGTGCAACCCAAACGAGTGACGTGGGGCCGTCCTCCCGTGGACCCACCACCTGCAGGAGGATCTGTAAGGGGCTGGTGCGGAGGGATCTGGGCGGCAGTCGACGGCAGGGGCCTCGACGACCGGATCCCCGGACGCAGAGACTAACTCTGGGGACATGGAACGTCACCTCGCTGGGGGGGAAAGAGCCTGAGCTTGTGCGGGAGGTTGAACGGTTCCGACTAGATATAGTCGGCCTCAACCTCCACGCACAGTTTTGGGCACTGGAACCCATCCTCTTGAGAGGGGCTGGACGCTCCACTTCTCTGGTGTGTTGCCTGCGGGGAGAGAGGCGGGCTGGCGTGGGCTTGCTTATTGCCCCACAGCTCAGCCGCCATGTGTTGGAGTTTACCCCAGTGAACGAGAGGGTCGCGTCCCTACGCCTTCGGGTTGGGGACAGGTCTCTCACTGTGGTGTCGGCCTACGGGCCGAACAACGGTGCTGAGTACCCGGCCTTCTTGGAGTCCCTGGGAGGGGTACTGGACAGTGCACCGACCGGGGACTCCGTTGTTCTACTGGGGGACTTCAACGCCCACGTGGGCAACGACAGTGACACCTGTAGAGGGGTGATTGGGAAGAACGGCCCCTCCGATCTGAACCCGAGCGGTGTTCAGTTATTGGACTTCTGTGCTAGTCACGGACTGTCCATAACGAACACCATGTTCAAGCACAAGGGTGTCCACCAGTGCACGTGGCACACAGGACACCCCTAGGCCGGAGGTCAATGATCGACTTTGTCGTGTCGTGTCATCTGACCTCCGGCCACGTGTCTTGGACACTCGGGTAAAGAGAGGGGCGGAGCTGTCAACCGATCACTACCTGGTGGTGAGTTGGATCCGCTGGCGGCGGAGGAAGCCGGACAGACTTGGCAGGCCCAAGCGTATTGTGAGGGTCTGTTGGGAACGTCTTGCGGAGCCCGCTGTCAGCAGGGTCTTCAATTCACACCTCCGGGAGAGCTTCTCCCAAATCCGGGGGAGGCTGGGGACATTGAGTCCGAGTGGACCATGTTCTCGACCTCCATTGTCAATGCGGCTGCTCGGAGCTGTGGTCGCAAGGTCTCAGGTGCCTGTCGCGGCGGCAACCCCCGAACCGGTGGTGGACACCGGAAGTAAGGGATGCCGTCAGGCGGAAGAAGGAGGCCTATCAGGCCTCTTTGGCTTGTGGGACTCCTGAGGCCGTTGACGGGTATCGGCGGGCCAGGCGTGCCGCAGCTCGTGCTGTCGCAGAGGCAAAAACCGGGTCTGGGAGGAGTTCGGGGAGGCCCTGGAGGAGGACTATCGGTCGGCCCCAAAGAAATTCTGGCAAACCGTCCGGCGCCTCAGGAGGGGGAAGCAGTGTTCCACCAACACCGTTTACGGTGCGGGTGGGGACCTGCTGACCTCGACTGGGGAATGTCGTCGGGCGGTGGAAGGAGTACTTTGAGGACCTCCTAAATCCCACTGTCACGTCTTCCGAAGAGGAAGTAGAGACGGAGGACTCGGAGGCTGACTCATCCATCACCCAAGCCGAAGTCACTGAGGTTGTTGGCAAACTCCTCGGTGGCAGAGCTCCGGGGTGGATGAGATACGCCCCGAGTACCTAAAGTCTCTGGATGTTGCAGGACTGTCTTGGTTGACACGCCTCTGCAACATCGCGTGGCGGTCGGGGTCGGTGCCTCTGGACTGGCAGACCGGGGTGGTGGTCCCTCTGTTCAAGAAGGGGGACCGGAGGGTGTGCTCCAACTATAGAGGGATCACACTCCTCAGCCTCCCTGGTAAGGTCTTTTCCAGGGTACTGGAGAGGAGAATCCGACTGATAGTCGAACCTCGGATTCAGGAGGAGCAGAGTGGTTTTCGTCCTGGTCGTGGAACACTGGACCAGCTCTATACTCTCCATCGGGTGCTCGAGGGTTCATGGGAGTTTGCCCAACCAGTCCACATGTGCTTTGTGGATCTGGAGAAGGCTTTCGACCGTGTCCCACGGGGTGCCCTTTGGGGGTGCTGCGGGAGTACGGGGTCCGGGCCCTTTGCTCAGGGCTGTCCGGTCCCTGTATGACCGGAGCAGGAGCTGTGTTCGCATTGCCGGCAGTAAGTCAGATCTGTTCCCAGTGCGTGTTGGACTCCGCCAGGGCTGCCCTTTGTCACCGGTTCTGTTCATTGTTTTTATGGACAGAATTTCTAGGCGCAGTCAGGGGGCGGAGGGGGTCCGGTTTGGAGAGCACAGGATCTCATCTCTGCTGTTTGCAGATGATGTTTGTCCTGATGGCTCCCTCAAACCTGGACCTGCAACATGCACTGGGACGGTTTGCAGCCGAGTGTGAAGCAGCTGGGATGAGAATCAGCACCTCCAAATCTGAGGCCATGGTTCTCGACCGGAAAAAGGTGGCTTGCCCTCTCTAGGTGGGTGGGGAGTCCTTGCCCCAAGTGGAGGAGTTTAAGTATCTCGGGATCTTGTTCACGAGTGAGGGAAGGATGGAGCGTGAGATTGACAGGCGGATCGGTGCAGCGTCTGCAGTGATGCGGTCGCTGCATCGGACCGTTGTGGTAAAGAAGGAGCTGAGTCGATTTACCGGTCAATCTACGTTCCTACCCTCACCTATGGTCATGAGCTTTGGGTAGTGACCGAAAGGACAAGATCGCGGATACAAGCGGTCGAAATGAGTTTCCTTCGCAGGGTGGCTGGGCGCTCCCTTAGAGATAGGGTGAGGAGCTCAGTCACACGGGAGGAGCTGGGAGTAGAGCCGCTGCTCCTCCACGTTGAGAGGAGCCAGCTGAGGAGGCTCGGGCATCTGTTCCGGATGCCTCCTGGACGCCTCCCTAGGGAGGTGTTTCGGGCATGTCCCACCGGGAGGAGGCCCCGGGGAAGACCCAGGACACGCTGGAGGGACTATGTCTCTCGGCTGGCCTGGGAACACCTCGGGATCCCCCCCGGAGGAGTTGGAGGAAGTGTCTGGGGAAAAGGAAGTCTGGGAGTCCCTGCTTAGACTGCTGCCCCCGCGACCCGGCCCCGGATAAAGCGGAAGAAGATGGATGGATGGATGGATAACTTGATCAATGTATTAATCGTGACATTAATAGACATCGTCAGAGCTCCCCCAGTCCATCATGGAGCTTCTTTCAAACTTAAGTACAAAAAATATATGAATTTACCAAAAACAGAGCACTTTGCTCTCAAAACGCTGGACTCCTGGTGGTCCCAAGAGTCTCTAAAAGCACAGTAGGAGGTAGACGTTTAGCTACCAAGCTAACAGCTATCCTGTGTTATGGAATCACCTCCCTGTCCATGTTAAAGAGGCCGACACAGTTTCTTCATTTAAGACCTGACTTAAAAAAATTCCCTCTTTGAAATAGCCTATGGTCAGGCCAGTTAGGAACAGAAATAATAACCTACAGTTTCCCAGCTACGCTGCTCTAGGAGCAACTATGTATGGAAGTATGGCAGCTTGAACACTATCCTCTGCTTCCTCCTACTTTTCCTATCAACTATATTTAATATTTCATTGCACTCGTCAAATCTTTTTCTCTTTCCTCCATTCCCCCTAGGGAGTGGTTCTGTTTCAGACAAATGCTGACCTGTGGATCCGGATGCTCCTCAACTGCCTACTCCAGATAAACGGCTCTTCATCTGCCGAACGGTTCTTCATTTGCCTCGAAGAACTGTTTCCCCTCCTGAGTTGTTCCAGCCTCTCTGCAAATTGAAGCATGTCCGCCTGCTCGTACATGGAATCTCTCATTCACTGTGGAACTCCACGAGGTTGATACTTTTTCCCAAAGAGGGACAAAAGGGAAACAGAACCAAGAAGAAGGGGTGTCTCAATCAATTATGTCTCGGGACTGTCAGAAAAACTGCAACGAATTTTTAGACAACACGAAGTTCCTGTTTATTTCAAACCAGGAAACACGTTAAGACAAAAACTGGTTCACCCTAAGGACAAGATGCCGACACAAAAACAGAGCAATGTAGTGTATTCTATCCAATGCAGTGAAGAAAGTTGTAAAGAGCGGTACATAGGGAGACTAAACAACCACTTCACAAGAGGCTTTATCAACACAGAAGACACGCAAATTCAGGACCCCAAAGCGCTGTGCATCTTCCTCTCAAAGCCACAAACCACTCTATTGAAGACAGTGAGGTGGAGATTCTGAGCAGGGAGAAAAAGATGGTTTGAAAGAAGAGTTAAGGAGGCCATCTTTGTTAAAAAAGAGAATCCTTCCTTAAATCGTAATGGAGGTTTAAGATTCAACCTTCCAGTTGTTTATAGTGGTCTGCTGAAACCCTGGAGACGCCCGGGGCATTCGGATGCTAAAATAGGCACTCAAGGTGAGGCAGGGAACTACAGAACAATAGGCCCATCCCAGTTTCAATGGGCCATTAGCAGGAGGTCCCGCCCTGTGGGCAGGGCTCTCACAGAGTAGGATAAAAACAGGAGTTCTCAGACTTGTTTCACTGATTGAGAATGACTCTTGGATGAGAGTTGAAACGTTTTGTTTTTTCTAAAATAGAGTCCAGGTGACTACAACTGAATCTTTTTCGACAATTTTCCCAAAGAGGTTTGGTATTTTTTCCTTGACGAGTTTTTCACAGTTGCCCTACGAGGCAACTGCTGTTGTGATTTTGGGCATAACAAATTTTGTTCTTATTTAATTGAAATCAAACAATGTTCACAGGAAATTAGCAAATGGATAAACGGTCCAGCATTCCCTGTCCTCAGCAAGGGAAAAACTACAAAACCCTTTGGGAAAAAGTACAAACTTTGGGGAGAACCACAGTGAAAGAGAGATCTTGTTAGAACAAGATCCAGTGTGCTTGTGACCGTGGGTCGGTTTTATTTACATTCTGAGTGAAACCAATGCTATCTGATAGCGCACTGAGGCGTTACTCATATTCACATGTATATTGAAATATCCAACGATCAATATTTTATCCCAAGTTCAATGTAATGTCAGAGAACTCTGTTTAAACTCTGAATAGGAACCAGGAAGTAGATAACTATGAATAAAACCCACACAAGTGATTGGTAAAATTAGGCTTTCAAATTAGCTAAATGCATTGTTAGTTTTAGGAGAGTAGACTTGAGTGTTAGATCACTGCCACACCACCACCTTGGTCTTGGCAGTCTGAAAGTTAACTGGGTGGGTAGACTCATTTACATAATCATCTTGTTGAAGTCAAGTTTGAGTTAGAGCTAGAAGATCTATGTTAGAATCACTAATTCATTCATTAACTTAAAGCAATTTTGAGTAAATGTACCTAATGTTTAACAGTCCACATTTTACATGCTTATTCATTTGTTTTTTTTTTATCATGTGTGAGTGCTTTTTTTAATTAAGTTATTTGGTTTGACACTTGAGATGGCTTTTGTAAAATGTGACCTTTTAGCAATATTTGCATGAGGGACACACACAGTCTCTATTTGCCTTTAATCTAAACACTTAATTTGTGACATGCCGGCGAGAGCTCAGCAACAGTAACAGAGTGTCTTACACTGCTGCTCTGCGTTTGGGGCTTATCTTTGGCTGGTCACTTCAGATGACGGAGGCTTTTGGTCAAATTCCAAACTAAAAGGGATGTATCTTCCAAAGTCGGATGGATCCCATCCCTACTTATGAGCCCAGGCTTTCCCCAAAAATGGATTAAGGCAAATGCAACTAAATGTGCCATAATTTTCTTTGGATATGGGTTCTGTTCTAATTTATTTATTTTTTTATCCCCTATGCTCTCTCTGGTCTTGTTCTGCTTTTGTGTTTGATGTTAATTGTTATAACATTTAAAGTAAAACAAAATTCAACTAAAAAATAAAAAATAAAAATAAACATACACACACACATTTTTTTGGGAAGCTTTTAACCATGGCAAGTAAGTGCACGCCCAGAACCTTCTCTCTGCCATTTTCCTGAGCTCCTGAATACACACTTCTTCAATTCTTTACGAATAATGAGTCTGGTCACCGCGCCCTCCACCCCCACCACTCCCCCTCTAGTCAAACTCACGATGTAATCCATTTATTTTCATGACACATTTGAAAGAGATGAGTTTATTGGGCCATCTATGAATAAAACTAAATTTAACTTCTCTCACCATCAAATAAACAACATTTTTTGCTTCGTTTATTGTTTCCGTAAAAACTTGCAATGTGTTTTTCGGTCATTTTACCTCATAAGCAGCCATGTTTGTTTTGATATGGACAGACCATGCATGCCCCTGATTGGCTAATCCACCTGGCAATCACACCCAATCTGATCCAGACTGATAGCGATCTGTCGAAAAATACTGAAAATATCATTCTGAATTTTCTGCTCTCTGCTCTCTGCTGTACATTGCCATCTCTACAATATGTGCTCCTCTTGGCCAGAAGTGCACCTGTATAAACGCCTACTGCGGGAAAACCAAAACACTGCAACACTTTGTTAAAAACATTTCAAAAAGAACATTTAATAAACTTTGAAATAAATACTTTTAAAGCAAAATAGTTTTTAAAGGTGGATTTATCAACACAATGACTTTTACATTTACACATTTTAGGAAAACCTTTTGCAAACTGTATTAGCTTCTCTGATAAGCTTCTCCAATTAGTTTCCCGGCTTAGTTTTAAACCGGCTCTCATGGTCCTACTGCCTAAAGTAAAAAAATAAATAATGAAAGGAACTAGTAAGGCGGACTCTGATTGGTTAGCACAACTTCTAAACCAACTTGTAAATCAATAAAAGAACTCTTTACAGTTCACTTTTATTAATTGCTTTATATTAGCCAGGAGTACCAGGAGAGCTACAGAAAAGTTCATTTGAGAAGTTAATCACGGCTCTGTTGGATGCATGATGAGCAAATCCATATTCACCTGCCGGCAGTGAAACATAGATCTGAGTGTCATCTGCATAATTGTGATAGGTCAGTTGATACGCAGCAAAAATGTGTCCTAACGGCAGCATTGTAAAAGCTTGATTTCATTTAACGTGAGTCTCAAGGTCCTCCATGATTAGGAAAATACATTCCAAGAAACATTTTTGAGTTTGTTAGTTTACCACGGGAAGGATATACTTTGTTAATTTCAATCCAAAATAATGGGTTTGTCTCTAAATAGACAGAGGAAATGTGTCATAAAGTACAATTGTTTAGACTCTAAACAATAAATTGAAACATTGAGTAGATTATGATTATGATGATCATTATTTTAAAGTGCTATTCATTCTGATCCCCATGACAGAAGTCCCCTTGTTTGTGTCCTTTGTCAGCTGTGCTGTAATGCATGACCTTCAATTATTCCATGTTATTGCTGGGTTTTGGCTTATTCATAAAAGGTGTCCACAACTGAGTTTTCATTAAAAAAAATGTATGCATGTTTATTGAGAATGCAAGAGAGCTCAAGAGTTTGTTTCAGTGAAAACGATTCAAGATGCTCAGATCCGACTGGGGCTTAATGAATTTGTAGAAAACCTGTACCAGGAGAATGAAAATCTGAAGATGTTCTCCAGAGATCAGTAGACCATTGCCCTCAAAAAACAAGCTGCGGTGGAGGAAATGGAAAAGTCCATTGAGTGTCTACAAGAACAAGTGGATACACTTAAAGTGAAGAACCACTTCTACAGTGCAGATGTGTTTGAAGAGCAGGAGTATGCCAATGACACTATAGAGAAACAGGAGATCACCATGATTAACATGACAAAGGAATTGGAGAGGTCACTAAGGAGGTCACTGAGGAGGCTGAGAGGAAAGAGAAACTTCTGAGCACCACCCAAAATGAGCTCCAGAAGGATCAGGATGAGAAGCAGGCTGTGCAGATGCAGCTCCTTGCCCTGAGGTCTGGCCACGCTGAGCAGAGGCAGATGGCGAATGAGACTAAAAACAAAGCCCAGGAGCTGGAGGACAGCCTGAACTCCGAGTGCACCAAAGTCCAAGAGCTCCAAACAGAAATGGACACACAAAAGAGGACTTTTATGGCTGTGCTGGAGAAATGTACTAACACCCATAGCACCCTGGTGTATGAGAGCACATAGCACTAGAATAAAGTACAGGACCTGAGCACTGCTTTGAACCACAGCGAGTAGGAGAGAACATCTGCCCACCTAAGATGTGAACATGGATGTTTAGAAGGAAAAAAAAATCACAGGGACTTAAACACATTGCAGTTTCACACAATATTGTTTATTTTAGGTGAGTTAGATTTAGTTCTATTGATGGATGACCCAATGAGCTCATCTGTTTCATATGCGTCACAAAAATAAACTAATCTGAGTTTTTATGTATATTCTGGATCCCAGGCAAACAGCACTGGGTGTGCACTGGTTAAAATCTTCAAAAAAAGTTTCAAGAAAAGTGGATTTTTATTCTATTTTATGTATAGTAGTTTTATGAAGCAGACAAACAAAATTGCCTCTAAAATGAAAACTACCTTTACAATGAAAAATTTAAATTAAAACAGTTTGAAAAATAACTGACAATCATTGAGCATCTCAAGGGCGTGGCCTTTGTGAAGGTTATGTCATTAGACTTCATGTAATGACAATAAAGACAAACCAGGGGGTCTTTTGTGCACTGGCAATCAAAGGAACTGTGTGTACCCTGCGCTTTTACATGTTTAAAAAAGGAACTGCCAACCCAACTGAACCTGTGTGGCCAGAGCCTTAAGCTGCAGATAGAGACTGCACTGATTCATGATTGGCTGGTGCTGGGGTTAGGTAGGTTTAAACCAACTCGATATAATCGAAGGAACTGGCAAATCTGCTTTCCGAATAGATAATCCTCTGAGAACCAAAACACCAAGTTACAGCATAATAATGTGGACATCATGTCCAATGTTTATGTAATTAAGAATAAATCACCAATTAGATACAGTTGGCTCCTTCAAAAAGTATGTAACTTTCTTAGGTTGGCAGGTCACTTGCATGATTTATGGAAAAAGACAGTTAAAATCATATCATTTTAACCAGGTTTTATTCATTACTGTGGAATATGATTTGCCTGGGCGCCAGAATACAGGTCACCCCGGCCTCGTCACACCTCCAGTCAAACTCAAATGTACTTTCAATCAGATGTATTCATGTCCTCAGGTGAAACAGAGTTTAATGGTCATTTTCTCTGATTAACATCGTTTTATGCTTTGCTCATTGATTCTGACAAAATACACATGTGTTTGAGTCTCAGTAATATTTTCTGCTGTTTTTACCCCTCGGAATCAGCCATTTTCGTTTTCATATGGGCGGACCATGCATGCCCCTGATTAGCTAATCCACCTGTCAATCACACAACGTATTGGTCTTGTTTCATACGATTAGACAAGACAAGACATTTTAGGCGTGTCAAGGCAAGAAACCACAACACATAACATTTACTATCACACCAATTATATCCATATATAACACATACAAGAATTGAATCCTTTTCAAATGTGTTTATTGTTTGCTATTATCTATGGCTCGGCTGCCAGTAAAACGCTACTGTGTTTTTGTAGGCCATATTGACGATAAGTCTGCTGTCATTATTGTAAATGTGTGTTGCTTTAGGCAGCGTGTCATTACGGCAGACATCTTGGGAAGGTTTTACCAGAACAGGAAATGCCTCTGTCCCCCTGTCCCGCGTGCGCTTGTATTTTAATGAGCGCGCTGACAGTCGAATTAGCATGGTGTCACTGTGCTAGCATGCTCGTGGCACATTGCTGCACAGCTGTCCCATACTGATAGCAAACACCACATTAGCTTAAAGGCCAACTGCAGGCTGCGCTACAGAGAAGATACGTTATTTACACTGGATTATGTATATTATGTCATGCAGGATTTATGAATGACACCAAATGGACAAGTATGCTACTTGAGATCAGGTGTCTGTGCATGACAGAACCATTCCCAATCCCCTTTTTTTATGTGGTGGGGCGTATGTTGTACTAGCACTCCTACACACAGACTCGTCGCACAAGTCCAGCAGTGGTCACCAACCATTTTTCTTGTGGACCCCTGCATTGGAAAAGAGCGGCGGCCAGTAATAACAGTACAAAATTAATAATCAAATTCTCATTGTTAATATTTGCAGTTTACCAGGTTACTTTACTCTATGTTTTTGTATTAATACTGTAAACAAAAGAAAATAATGGTGGACGGTAAAACACATTCAAAAAGATCCTAACATTTTCCTCTAGGGCATGGTATGAGGTTGTCAAGTGATAACGTCAGCACTTCCGGGTCCATTCAGGTGATTTTAACCAACAAATTGGTTTTAAAATTTAAACCTACACACAAATAATCAGTGAAGTCGGGTCTTCCACTGGAGTTTACACAAATTTTAAAAATCCATCAAAATTTGGGCAAAAAAAAAGAAGCTAAAAAATTGTTACACTCACAAATATGATTTAGAATGAAACCATTTCAGTTCCCTAATATTGTATGTCTTTAATAATCAGGAGCCTCAGACAAAATCCCTATTTTTGCTGTTTTTTAACATTTGGACCTTTGGTGTCAGCCATGGTCCCCAACCAGGTGGTTGGGGACCATGGCCTCTCTGCCATGATCCGGGAATCAAACCCATTACTTTGTTACTGTGAGGCAAGTGGGCTAATCACCACTGATGCCCATCATTGCGCAAAACTACTACTGATCTTAGTAGTAGTAGTACTAAGTCCTGCTGCTGTTGCTGCTTCTTTTGCTGCTTCTGTTATTCATGTCCTCCCACTCATGAGAGGGTGACGTTCAAAGTTTATCGATTAAGGAATTGGATCAAGATTTCTAACACTGCATAAATGTGTGTATGTTATCATATTTTAAAGAGTAATTTGGGGCACCAGCCATTGATTAGGCATTTAACAATTCTATAATCAAATATCTAAATGAATTAATGTAATTAAAAATAATTTTGCTCGTTAGTCTGAGGATTTGTGAGAATGCAACCGTGACATTGACCCCTTTTATGGAAATGAATGAACACTTTACCAAATGTGGTTTATGAAGATTTATTGACCAAATAATTAAACAGATTAATATGAATATGGAATATACAAATTAGTCGATAACAGATGGAGACGCTAGACATGATTGTTCTAAGGCTAACTATTTGTGTGTTGATTCTAAGATGATCGTATCAGCCAGATTGTGAAAGGCATTCATACAACCAGAACCAGAAGAAGCTGCATGATCCTGATGGCCCTATGTGTCCATGTTCCAGGGAGCTGTTTCCATGTGACGCCTCCAGAGTTCACTCAGGGGTCAATGGAAGAGACGGGTAGCTCGGTCCACACGCTGAGTAGGGAACGGCAGCCCGGACAGTGTCAGGCTGAAGAAGCATTGGATCAGGTTCAGTAATCTTGCGTTTTCCTTGACTCTGAGGCGTTCCTCAGATGAAAAGGGCTGTTGCACGGATTCACCAATGAATTTGGTCTGAAGAGACTGTCCTGGATCCAAGTTTTGTTGTAGACTTGAAAAGCTGCAAAAAGTCCTTTGCTTGAGTTTGCATGATGCAGTTTAAATCATGTCTAAGAAAAACGGGCACAGATTTATGGGAGAGAAAAGGTTAGCTTCCGCGAGCGTGTCTCTCTGGAATGTTCTTTGTTCCGTGGGTTAGTTTAGCATCGCTTGGCCAGAGATAAGCCCTCATCTCCCGAGACCCTTCTTTGGCGCCATTGTTCAACCAATCAGCATGCATGCTGAGTCAGAGCTGATCAGAGAAAAAGATCCGGAATGATGCAGCCATTGTTTAGCATTATCATTAGGCCACATAATTACAAAGGTAAAACTGTTCACAAGACCAGTTAGAAAACAATTAAATGAACATGTAGAACACAATAACGTTATGTACAGTAAATTCATCTTGTGGACAATGCAACAAGATGATTATTTACTAAAACCGCATTGTTTTAGCATTTGTCTTGGGAGAGAAAATGGCTCTGTGAGTTAATTTTAATCCAAAAGCAGTCATTTGATGTAAAAAGTTTTTCCAACATTCAAGGCATGAAGTTTCTGCTCCTGCAGAAACGCCATAAATCTCCAGTACTATGGTAAAACCTTACTCCCACAGTCCTGTCACCATGGCAACATTCAGAGGTCATCTGCAGGTCACTACATTACTATTGTAGATTATACATATTTTATACAGTACATACCGGTATATTCCCTGTATTTTCAAACCTTTGTCCAACGTCGTTTAAGTCTGTCACACAAAAATACTACTAACTATTTCAGTCTGTTCTTGACTTTACCTACACCACTAGAGTACTTCTATGCAATACTGTATATACTGCTAAATATACTAACTTTTTATGTACCCCTTTTTGACTGCAAAGCAGTTATACATTTTTTACCCATGGATTAACGTAATTTGTAAAGGCTATTTCTTATATGACACTTATGGCTTGCACCTATTTCCTTTCTCTGGCGCAAGTGAAGAGGTGAAAAAGACCTCATTTTAATTGAGTTCCCTTGAGCTCACAAGATATTCAGCCATCACTCTAATGCTTACTGTATATGGGCTGCTATTTTTACATGCACATACACTGAAGGGCCATTCTTTAATAGGCTCCCCTGGGCTAGGATGTTATTGTTGATTTTATGAAGCACACAAAAAGGATGTAGATTATATAATTCCCTTTACAGCAAGTGCATATAAACATAACACCCACAATATGCATTAATGTATCTCGCTTCACAGCAAGAAGGTTCTGGGATGGATTCCCAGGTGGTGCGGGGCCTTGTGTGGAGTTTGCATGCTCTCCTCGTGTCTTTGTAGGTTTCCTCTGGGTGCTGCGCTTTCCCCTATCACTAAAAACATGTGCTATAGAGTGCTGGTGTATAAATGAGAGTGTTGAGAGAGTGAATGTGAGACAATGGATGAAAATTAGCCCATGGCTAATCCGGCGTGTTTACACCATGTATTTCATGTATGTTCATTAACATGCACTGTCCAGACCATATAAATTAAAATTAATTGGTTAATATATATGTAAAAAAAGAGTCCAGTCAGCATTTCTTGATACTTTCTACATATTTTCATGCAGAGAAGTGCATCTGTATGGTGAGTGTTAACTACAACCAAGTGCCGCCAATTGATTAAACATTTTAATCAGATTAATCACACCATTGAAACTACACGGTTTGTGCGCTTTTTAATATTTAACATATTGAATTGTCTATGCACATTTTCTGAATAAAATGTAATAACATGATTATTTCACAAATGTAATTCAATGATTTATTTATTATTGTAATCCAACCATCTCCACTTAGTCTAGACATTATAGTTCATGTTGAGTCTGTGTGTGTCACTGGTCATATATTTCAGGTAAATGTACATGACCAATCAACAAATTTAGTGGCTCAAGGCTTTTTAATGCCACTTGCAGGTGTAACTGGCTCTTGGTGACAGATGTGAACTGCCTTGGCCTGATAAGTTCTGTTGTAGTTTGGTGAACTATTTGGCCATTTCATTAGTTTTAGCCCTCACAAGCAGGTTTTGTTTTGCCGCGGAGCATGCCGTGTTTGGCTCCAGATCTCTTCATGTGTATCAACTCTGCTCCTGTTTCTTGCTCCTCAGGTGAGCCTCGCAGCCTAATCTAATAGAGCATGTTTGGTCAAATAAAACCATAAATTCATAATTAATGTGAACATTTTCTATGACTAATCACAACACGTTAACTTTGACAGCCCTAATACAAACATGTATTAACTTGAAGAATATATAAATTAAATAACACAGAGTCACAGCGGACTTCCCAACAGGCACAGGCGTCTCTCTAAGGTTTAGGTATGAAGAAATGAAGGAATAATGAAGACATAACATTGTGACCAATAATGTGAACAATATTGATGACCATCATGAAAATTGCATATTTATTGTTCTGCATCCATACATTTACTTTATGTGTTTTGTTCACGTGTAGATGTTTAGCTGGATGAGGATGAGAATAATAATAAAAATAAAAAGTACATTCACCCAAGGTCACCTCAAAGTAAACCGTGCAAAAACAGACAAAAACAAAGTAAAGGTTAAAATTAGAGACTATAAATGGCTTTGAGTGTGTTTTCAGGTGGGATTGTAAAAAGTCTATTGAGTCCAGCGTTCAAACATGAAGTGGGAGTTTTGACGCAAGACTCAATGGTTCCCATTCCCTTTTTACCAACTTGTTTTTGCAAATATTTCACTCAAGTGCGCTTCTATTATGTTCATTGCCAAGTTTGTTTTTATTCAGTGGTGGTTCTTGAAAACAGGCTGGCTCTCAGCGACTAATGCTGTAACTTTGAATTTTCCTTTCATGTACCTCACATGCCAAAAAGCATTATTGTGTTTATTTACTTCCCTCAATGAACTGTGATTTTTAACAGCGATTAATGACGGCTGAATTACAGTAACAATTTTCCTACTATTACAAATTATTGTTTAAGTGTGTTTTTTGTTGAGACAAATCTTTTGTTTTATTATTTCATTTTTATTCAGAATCAGAATCAGATTAGAATTAGAAAAGGTTTGGGAGTGGCTCAAATAGTCCATGTCCAGGGTAAGAAGGGTCGGCTGTGATCCGACCCGCTCGTCCCAGAGCCCTGGAGACGTACAGGTCCTGCAGAGATGGAAGTCTACAGCCGATCACCTTCTCAGCAGAACGCACAATACGCTGTAGTCTCTGTTTGTCCCTGGCTGTGGCTCCAGCGTACCACACAGTGATGGAGGAGGTGAGGATGGACTCAATGATGGCTGTGTAAAACTGCACCATCATCTGCACTGGCAGCTTGGCTTTCCTCAGCTGCCACAGGAAGTACATCCTCTGCTGGGCCTTCTTGATGAGGGAGCTGATGGTGGGCTCCCACTTGAGGTTCTGGGTGATGGTGGTGGCAAGGAAGTGGAAGGAGTCCGGTGGTGATGGGGGATTCTGTCATGGTGAGGGGGGGCTGGGGGGCACGATCATCACCACTGTCTTCTGAGCGCTGAACTCCAGGTTGTTACCGCTGCACCAGGACACCAGCCGGTCCACTTCCCTCCTGTAGACAGACTCATCCCAACCGAGATGAGCCCGATGAGGGTGGTGTCGGTCCGCAAACTTGATCAGTTTCATGGAGTTGTGGCTGGAGGTGAAGCAGTTTGTGTGCAGGGAGAAGAGTAGAGAGAAAGTACACAGCCCTGTGGAGAGCCTGTGCTTATTGTCCGAGTGTCTGAGACATTCCCGAGCCGCACACACTGCATCCAATCCGTCGGGAAGTCAGTGATCCACCTGCAGGTGGATTTTGGCACATCAGCTGCGGAGAGCTTGTCCTGGAGCAGAGCAGGGAGGATGGTGTTGAATGCAGAGCTGAAGTCCACAAACAGGATCCTGGTGTAGGTTCCCGGGGAGTCCAGATGCTGCAGGATGAAGTGTAGTTTAAGGCGTCGTCTACAGACCTGTTAGCTCTGTAGGCGAACTGCAGGGGATCCAGCAGGGAGGAGGTGAAGGACTTGAGGTGGGGCAAGACCAGGCATTCAAATGACTTCATGACTACAGACGTCAGCGCCACAGGTCTGTAGTCATAAAGTCCAGTGATCCGGGGCTTCTGGGGGACAGGGACAATGATGGACGACTTGAAGCAGGCTGAGACGTGGCATGACTCAGGGAAGTGTTAAAAATGTCTGTGAAGATGGGGGACAGCTCTCCTGCGCAGTGTCTTAAGGTGGCAGGAGAAACACCGTCTGGTCCAGCAGCTTTTCGGGGGTTGGATTTCCGAAATAGTCTGTGTACATCCTGTTCCTGAACTGAGAGGGTGGTGGGGGAGGTGGGGGGGACCGGGGTTGGGTTGGCAGAGATGGCCACTGTGGGGGAGGGGGTGGTCACATAAAACCTGGAGTAGAGGGCGTTAAGTTGCTCAGCCAGTTTTCGGTCATTTGTCGCGTGGGGGGCTCAGGGCTTATGATTGGTGAGGAGCCGGAGCCCTCTCCACACAGAGGCGGGGTCAGAGAACTGCTGCATCAGACATGTATTGTACTGTGATCTAGCTCTGGACACCTCTTTGCTAAAGCCATACTTCGCATCTTTGTAGCGCCCTCTGTCACCAGCCCGGTGCACTGCCTCCTTCTGCTGCCTTAACTACCTCAGTTTTGAAACCAGGGTTTGTCATTATTTAAAGTGACTTTGGTGTGTGATAGTATGATGCTTTTATTGCACTTTTCACAGAGAACACCTAATTCAATTAAATAATAGGAAATAAGTTCAATACTCAGAAAATCACAGTTTAGATAATGGTAAAATTCAGTCAGCATAAGGATCAGTGCTGAGCTCTTGACCTGAATGTCTTCCCCCTGATGTGGAGCATTTGTCGCTGTCCATGGTGCTAAAACTGACACAGTAGAATAGGCATATTCACCTTGTCTTCTTAGTTGAATAATACGGTTTCTTCTATATCAGACAATATGTGGGGATGATGTACCTTGACATGTTTCAACAGTAACTTCTGTCTTCGTCAGGAGCGTCACACGATGGCTGGTATGACATGTTTTTAACAGCTGTTGTTCTCAGGAGTAGTAAACCTGACACAACTGTCAGGTCGATCAGGGGGGAGGAAAAGTTGAAAGACAAGGGAGCTGTTAAGATAAGTCACATCAGCCATTGTGTGACGCTTCTGTCAAAGTCAGAAGTTACTGTTGAAACATGTTTTGGTGTTACATAATCTCTTACCTACCATATCTCACCTCTGATATAGATGCAACAATGAAACTATGAAACCATCAGTCTAAGCACTTTTAAACTGCATATTATTTTTCATATAACATTCTTCAGCCAGCAGCTCTTGTGTATATTCAGTACATGAAGCATTAATAAGTCACTGCCTTCTGCTGTCTGTCATTTTGCTCCTATCTTTACTTTACAAATCACCCTTTCTTATCTCTGTGGTCTTGACTAATGCACAATTTCCTTCACTTCATTAGTGAGTAATATTTTTCAACGTCTCCCTTGACCTTGTCCAATTTGCATATCCCTCAACCTGACAGACAGTCCTTAGTTACTGTTACACACATCTGGGGGCCTATAAAATCAGCTTGAACCGCCTACAGCCATGTCATTAGGATTCATCCTCCTCAAAGACCCGAGCTCTGGTTTGGTGATAAAAAAATTACTTTTTAAAGAAGCCAAAGGCAAGGTTTTACACCTGCTCTATTCTCTGAGACACACAGCTACGGCAAGATTTTTTGAAGGCACAATATCATTGCTAATTTGGAGGAGTGAACATTTACCAAAGATATATTTGTACAGAAGTTTTTTTCTATTTTCTTTGCATATTTGTTTGCATTTCAATATATCAAATTGGTGTTTTCATAGCATAAACTGAACAGACCTGGATTTCATCAGGTTCAGGTCTGTGCTCTTCTCTAATGACTAAAGTCTATATTTCTGTTTCTATTGAATCTGTTTTCTCTGGCATTGTTGTCTAGTCCAGATCTGTGAATAATTACTCATATTGACTTGTGGCTTAGAAGAAAAAACACTGTACTGTCTCTTTGACATGTGGTTTGACCTCTCGAGTCTGAGCCACAGCCCTCTCCACCTCAGCGTTTGCATCACTTGAGTTAACACAGAGTTGTGTCTTCTTTTAGTGACATTACATATACACAACGACAAAATAAAAGTAGTTGCAAAAGCAGTGTAAAAGCACTGTTCTCCTGGCTGCTTTGCTTTGCATGAGGTGACAAAGAACATCAAAATATTCCATACAAAATGGATACAGGGGATAGACAGAATTGTTTTTTTTATTATTTTAACTCATTTGATTAAGTTTTTAATTGCAGCTAGACTCTCTGTTAGAGCCATCTCCACGCATAAAGTTGAGGAGCATTTCTTGAATAAAAGCATGTCCGAGCATAACCTCTATTCTCCCAACCACCACTCCCACAGCAGAAGTACTCATCAATATGTCTTCTTGCATTTTTACCTGTTTCAATTATGTACATGGGCATGTTATGGAAGTTTATCACTAAGCACCACATTGGTATACAAGGCTTTCCCTCTAAATCTTACATACCTTTGTCACGTCAGCTGTTGTGTGCAGAAAACTGAATTTGACGTACGTTGTGTGGAGGTGCACACTGGGAAATGTCCTTGCATGATGCCGGAGCATGCCTGGGCTGCTGCCACATTTGCTGTTTGGCTTTGAAAATGAAAGGGTATTACACAAGTTAAACAGAAGGTGTTTGCTAGTGGCCGGACACAGGGAACCTTTTTGGCCCATCTTAACGGTCCATCTTTAATAAATATTTATAGAGGGCGTTGGGGCGTATTAAAAAACATGACATGCTAAGATCACTTTATTCCCAGGGAGATAGAGGTCAGTTTGGAGCTGGCGCCGTGGAGGGGGAAGAGTGGAGGCTCATTTGTTTGGCAAACGCGGACAGCAGACGACTTTGGCAAGGACAAGTTTGACTGAGTTTTGCTGCTAAGAGAAAAGCTATAGCTCAATCAAGGAAGTGGTTATCAGCTGTAAAAATGAACATCAGGGTGTATTTCAGAGACCAATATAGAGGAACACAGAAAGAGGAAAATGACTAGACCACCATTAATGCCTCCACCTGTGCAGTAGCATGTGTGTTTAATGTAACTAATTGAGGGAGCATTCACAATACGCTTTTGATTCGAATCAGGATTTCGTAATTGTGAATACACAATCGAACTCTGATCCGGACCAAAGACGCGAACTCTGATCCAGTTGGAAAAGTCAGTCTTGGTCCAATTGAATTAAACTCTGGAGATTGAACTCTGATTCGTCTGAATTGTGAACGCAAAACAAACCAGAGAGCGGAACAAAACCAGGAAGTGACCATGACGTGAGCCACGCTGAGACACACGTGGCTGTCAGGATCAAAACAAACTCCTGCTTGAGATATAACAAGACAAATTACATGCAGAAAGACGTGACTGTAACAGGAGCAGGTCAAAGACTGATTTAATTATAAATACTGAGGATCACCCCAATATATATAAACATAAAAAATTAAGCTGATTTATTCAGCCATTAAAAGCCATTAATAAGCTCTGAAATTTATGGCATCATCACATTTACCCGTACAGCTTGTGTTTATAAAACAGCAGCAATTGTTATTACATTTTCTTTTCCCTGTGTGTTCCAAGCGATCCAGGGTATTCACCTTGTAATCACCAGTCCTTCTGACGTGAAAACCCATGCCCAAGCTCCGACACCTCATGTGATGCAGGTTGTGAGGTAAATCCTCAAAAGAATGCTCGGAATGCTCCGGGTAAAGAATATGTGATAAAAATCGGTTATAAACACACGCTCTCAAAAGTATGACATCACCACATTTACCTGTGCAGCTTGGCACTAGCTGAATCTAGGCAACTTTTTCCCCATTAAAGCTGGCTAAAGCGTTTTGTTCCATTTATAACATTGTTATTTTTGTAAGTAATCACTGGAAACTGATGTATTTTTACGTGATCATCAGTAACTATAACTAAACCCGACACTGACCTGCTCCTGTTACTTCAACGTCTTTCAGTGTGACATATGACTCACACAGGAGTTTGTTTTTATCCTGAGCCTCACGTGCGTCTCAGTGTGGCTCACTTCATGGTCACGTCCAGGTTTTGTCCCGCTCTCGGTTCGTTTGTGTTCACAATTCAGATGAATCATGCCAGAGTTTGATTCATTGGTCTGGATCAGAGTTCTATTGCGTGTTCACAATTACCCAAACAAACTGAACCAGGCAAACGAATGCTGATTCAAATTAAAAATGTATAGAACGATCCGATGATTTGACGGACTTCTTTCATAATGTTCAAAAAATATCAATAGAGCGCCAGCAAGAGCTACACATGTTTTGTAGTAAACTGTTTTATTGTAGGGATTTTACATGTTGAATGTGAATTGTGTAAAGGTTTTAGAGTCAGAGTTGTAGAGAGATTGTGGGCTTTGAATGTAAATAGCCAGATATTAGGATGCATGAAAATAATGTGTTTCCTCATAATCCCTGTTAAAATAAACAAATACTTTCACGCAAAAAACAACACGAAATGCCTTTTTGCTGTCTCAATTTAGGGTTTTTAATAAATGACAAATACCATAGACAAACGTGTATTTGTGTCTGTTACATAAATGACCTGCACTCAGCTTGAACCATGTGAAGGGAACATATCACATTTTCCTGAATTTGAATAAATACAAGTTAGATAGAGGCTGTTTAAGCCGTGCTAAGAAGGACATCCTGGAACTAGAAACACATGGATATTGCTTCTGACTTGATGGATTTTAAAAGTTTTAATCCAACTATCGGCCACAAAGTGATAATGGTTTTAAGACATGTCTAGACTCTGACTCAGCAAAGCTTTTGTGAAATGGAGAGAATTGTTTTTGTCTGTCAATACTAATCTGCAAGTCTGTGTGTCTTTTAAAGTTGATGACCCTGTTTCTCTCGAGACACGTGTGAGAAAAGTGAATGTTTAGGTTGACATTTGGCTAAAAGTTGGTCTTTAGCAGCCTCGACACACCACCTATGCCTCTGCTCCATTAGGTCAGTTTGAACTTCAGTCCTAAATTTTAACAAACAAACAAAAGTTTAGTTGACACAGCAGCTTTCGTCTCTCTTCTTCCCCGCAGTAACCAGCGCACAGCTCCCGTGTCGGTCTGCAGCCGTAATGAGTCACTAAATGTGCAGAGGCGAGCGGAGCGTGGCTTTAATGATGTGCATGATTCAGAGTTTCCTCTCAGCCCTTCCATCAGTAGACGGGCTCCTATTAGGCAAAATGTTCCACTGTACCTCATTTTGTCCTCTCTGCAAACAGGACTCTTCGGCTCAGCATGGAAATTGGCCCGGCAATAAGCCTACATTCATTTCTTTAACACAATCTAAACTCACATAAATACGCCGCACATTGTCAGCAGATGCAAGAAGATATTAGTTTGTAAAATATAATGGTGTTCTGGACTCAGCGAATAATACACACAATGTTCCCAGTAAACTTTTTACAGTTACAGCATTTGGGTTATTATGGAGGAGGGATATTTTATTTTTAAGTTGTTCACATCAATTGAACTGCTTGAGAAGTTGTTTCAATAAAATAATGAAAAAGTTATGACACTGAAAACAGAATACTGCATTGTTTTCACTTACAGCTCCTGCACAATGCAATACCACCATTTGAAAAACTTGCTTGATAAAAATTAGAATGTCCAGGTAACGCTAATTTAAGAGGTTAGTATTAGGGCTGAGTTGTTGCAATGGGTCGCATATGACCAAGACAAAAAGAACCAGGTTTGCTATAGGAGCTCGTGGTGGATGAAAAGCACAAACACAGAAGTATGGTTAAATGATAATTGTATTACATAGAACAATGTTGTTGTTCCAGCATTTGAAAGTTCAGTTCATATTCCTTTGAGTTCTTTGAAAGTTCAGTTTAAAGAAGGAAAAAACATATAACAAAGAATGGTCCTTCCAGGTTCGTAGGCTAATTGGTCGCTCACCACCTCTCGAAGAGGAAATCAGGGTGTGTGGGGGAAAAAAACCTCACATACACTACAGAGGTCAAGGAAAAAAATCCACCATCAATATTCATATAATGTATATATAAAATTGCAATCAGTTACTAGTAACAGTTCATTCAAATTAAAGTGATTCAAGTTGATTCAAGTTAATTCAACTTAGATCAAGTTAATTCAAGTTGCGCAACAATTCATTAAATGCGGAAGTAACGAAACAATCAAACATAATGATATTAGTGACTGTAAAGCTAGTTTTGGCTAAGCGGTTCTAATGTGTGTATATGTAATTCACTCACCACCGAGTTTGAGGATTTTCTGTCAAGAATTCATTTAGTTTTGAGTAGTTTTTCTCGTATCAAGCTGGAGCAGGAAGTAGAGACAGGAAGTGGCTTGGGACTTTTATTGCAGCGTCACTCGTGGTTGGGCGAATGAGTGGGGCGGTGTCAGTCATTCGAGGCCGAATTTGAGAACTGGGTTGCAGGGTCTCCCCCTGACCTCATGTACATCCCTGTACATGGGCTGGACTGACAGCTGTCAGATGGCTGGCCAGGTGACTATGAATAACCAACATCATCACCTGGCATCGTCTGTCTGGTGCCTTGCTCTTGTTGAGCTTCTTTTTGGTTGTTCAACTACTGAGGTCAATTTATCAGTCTCGGGATCAGAAGGTAGGATGTTCACGGAATTTGGTGAGTCAGGTTCAGAGATAGAGTCAGTAGGTGAGCCAATTTCAGAATCTGGAATAACTGATTCTGGTGAATGTAAATGCTTAGTTTAGCTTCAGAGTCTGAGGAATTTACTGACAATTCTGATTGTGGGTCTGGCCTTGCAGGCAAAAGAATCTCAGGAACAGATTGTGTCTTTGGAATGTTCACGGTAGTAAGGCAGTATTTCGTCATACGATGGCAGTTCATTTTCATCAATTTCAGTATCTGCTAGGTGTACTGGAAACTTGGCTGGTCTTTTGGCAGGTGGACTTGAGATGTAACAGGTAAGCATCTGCAAGGCAAAAGTAGGTCTTGATGGAGTGTTCTTAGTGGCTTGTCAGCATGTTCGAGTCAAACTGTGTACACAGGTAAGTTCATAGCCTTCTTGATCACCACATATACTTCGGATTCCCATTTGTCGGCAATTTTGTGTTTTCCTCTAAGCCTGACGTTCCGGACGAGAACACAATCCCCCACTTCAAGTTCTGATGCAATGACCTTTCGATTTAAGTGTCTTGTTCCTCTACATCATTTTATTTACATTTTCTGAAGCCAATTGGTAACTTTTTTCAAGGTGTGATTTGAGTTTTCGGCGGCCAAACATAATGGGCTGAATCCGGTGGTGTCATTTTTTGTGCAATTGTAGGCATGTACAAGCTGTTTTACAAAGTCCTTCCAATGTGAATTCTCTTGCTCTGCCAGTGTACCAAGCACGTCCAACAGTGTTCTATTAAATCTTTCGACGGATTTCCTGTTGGTTGATATGGAGTGGTCCTTATTTTGTGGAGGCCAGCCAGAGTTCTTTTATTGTTCGTGATTAGAAATCTGGTCGTTGATCGCAGTGAATTTTCTGTGGAATACCGTAGTGCACAAAGAAATTTTCCAATAGACTTTTGGCTACTATCCTCGCTTTCTGATTCGGGGTAGGTATGGCAAGTACGTAATTGGTAAAGTGACCTGTAATGACCAGGATGTCTTTTATTTTGCTTTTGTCAGGTTCCAACGTCAGAAAATCAATAGAAACAAGCTCAAGTGGGTGTGAAGTTCTGATATTCACCAGGTGTGCCACCTTTTCTGGTTGTGCTTTGCGTTTTATGCATCTCTCGCTTGTCTTTATCTTGGTCTATATATCGTTTGGCCATCCGTGGCCAGTAGAAGCGGTTCTAGACCAAATCCAATGTACGTTCAATGCCCTTGTGGCCCATTTGATCATGTTGGCTGAACAAAACATACACGCGACATTCATGGGGAAGCACAAGTTAGTGTTGGAGCTGGTTGCCAAGTTGCCTTCTCCGTACAAGGACGTTGTTATGGAGCTCAAAACGATTTAGGTCCTGTAAAAGGAGCAGCAGCTCTGGCAGTTGTTCCCTCAAGGAAGTGGTGGTGAATCGCCAGTCTCCAATTGTCATCACATGTCTGAGGATAGGGTCGGCGCGTTGCTTGTCAGCTATGTCCAATGAGCTCAAGTGAGGAACTAAAAAGGAAGCAAATTGCTTGTCAACTGTGAAGTTATCTGGAAGGCTGTCAGTGGACATAGACAAGGAATGAACGAGAGCATAGTCAGGAGTCAAATCAGGAGCACTACAGATTAGTTGCCAGTCAGAAAGAGCTTGTACTGTATGTTGGTCGATCGTTATGGGACTTTCAAGATGTTGCTCAGAAAATCTGAGAATTCTTTCCTGTTCTTTTTGTGACGTCAGGTTATTTGAGTACTCTCCATGAGGCCTTCGTGAAAGTCTGTCTGCATCAGCATTTTGCTTTCCAGTAGATGATCTTGAAGGAGTATGTTGATAGAGCAGATAACCAGCAGTAACTTGTGGCATCGAGTTTTGCTGAAGTGAGGAGATAAGTCAAAGGATTGCTGTTGGTCACAACGGTGAAAGAGGTGCCGTGCAGGTAATCACTGAATTTTTCAGTGACAAGCTATTTTAGAGCCAGAAACTGCAGCTTGTGAGGGTTTCCGGTCATGGTGACGCCTTGAGTGGATGCACCTCACACCGCTGCTGCAAAACTTGGTTTTAAAAATCATCGTTTCATTGTTTAAAATCATCGTAAACAAGGAAGACACAAGCCTGCTAACGCCACAGGACCAAAACAAACCAAGCCGATGGCCCACTGGAAAACAGCCTGCATCAAAAGCTAGTGAGGCTAGCGAGGCAAGCAAACCTGAGAGCACACCGAGGCTAACAAGGCAAGCAAACCTGAGAGCCGTGCTCCCTCCCCCCGGAGAGACGCGGGGTCCCGCCGGCCCAGATGGAGACTCTCGCGACTTCTATGCATCGGAAAGGGGAGAGAATGTAATTGGTCATTGTTTGTGGCTCAAGATGTCCATAAGGCAGTATGCCATGGAGTCTCTTAGAAGTTTGTGCCAAGTTGTTAGCTACTACAGCTTTGGCAGTGTCTGATGCAGTGGCCGCTAAACTGAAAGCAGATGGAATAACCGGACCACGCATTAAGGAAGTCGAGCAGCGTGTTTCAGACAATACGGATAATCTACAGACAGTAAAGGCCAAGATGGAGGCGGTGCGGGCGGGTGACAACGCTTGAGTCGGAGAACAATAACATGAAAAATAAGCTCCTGTATTTGGAGTCCAGATCCCGTTTTCCAAACCTGAGGCTTGTGGCCATAGAAGGAGTGGAAGGAAAAGACATTCCTGAGCTCCTTGATGGCTCAGCAGTTGAAGTCCCCCCCATCACAATCGAAAGAAACATCGCCTGGACAAACCAAGACCAGCAGCTGATAAACACAAGGCCTGATAATGAGGTTTCTTAACGATCGTGTGAAGGAACGTGTGTTGAAGGCTGCAAGGGTTAAAAAAGACAAGCGCGTCTTCTTTGCTCCAGATGTTCCATACGAGGTTCGTCAACAAAGGCAGAAGTTCCACCATATCTGTGAGGAGCTCAGGAAGAGAAAACTGAGATATGGATTCTCTTTCCCAGCGACTCTTCTGGTGACTTTTGAAAGTAAAAAACACGTGCTCAGAACACCAGGAGAAGCAGAGGTGCTCTTAAGGAAGATGCAAAGCACAGAGAACTAAACAACATGGGAGATGGAGCCTCCAACGTGTGAGTTCGGGTTGTGGTCACATGATGATACATTTCTGTAAATTTGAAGAGACTGATGACATGATTTGCTTGTTTTTAACATCAGACTTTATGCTCCATGTTGGCTGTCTGCTTCTGTAATAAACTCTGTGACTAAATACATCTACTCATCGATGTGCCAAATGTGGGAGATTGGATTTGTTGGAAATTGGAAAATACTTGCAGAGTGCAGCAGGGGGGATATGGTGAACCAGAGATCTCATATATCAGTTATTTCCAAGGATTGGTGTCAGGAGTCCCTGGGGAGCTTTTTTGGGGGGCCCTTCTTCAAGATTGGACTTCTCTCCCCTTTTCAGCATGAACCCATTTGTTTTATTTTCTTACCCTTCTGGCTGTTTTGTGTTCCCATGGTTCTTGTGTATGTTTGTTGTTCTCGACCAAAGAGATTAAAAATATTCAAAAGTTATCAACTGTAAGATTATTTATAGCATCCCTAAATTTGAATGGCATACTGAACCCAATCAAACGAACAAAAATCTTGAAATGAAAAAAGAAAGAATAGACATTATATATTTACAAGAGACACATTTGAATGACACTGAACATCAAAAACGAACGTAAGAAAATCCTATTTTTCATCATACAAAGGCAAACATAGAAGGGGAGTTGCAATATTGATTTCAAACTGAATAGCGTTTGAACAGAGTTATGAATTTAAGGATAAAGAGGCAGATATGTATTGGTTAAAGGGAATATTAACGGAAAGGTTTTCACTCTTTTAAATGTGCATGCTCCACCTGGGTGTGATATGACTTTCTATGCTGATGTCATGGACCTGATTGTGAACCACTCTGAGGGAACACAAATTCGGTTCCTCAGAAAATAATCTCGACTCACTCCAGGACAACCCCTACTGGCGTAACGATCACTCTTTTCTCTCCGGACACAACATGGCCGAGGTAACGCACAGAGGTTTGGAAAAAAATTCACTTTTCAACAGAGAGCTTAAGTCCGAATTATTTCAGACGGTTTAGGACTCTCATAAATTGTTCCTCATGCTGCTCCAAGGTTGGTGCAAAAACAATGAGGTCGTCAATGAACACCAGTACCTCTTTGAGGTTCATCTCCCAAACACATTAGGCGTTGAAATGTAGACTATACTATAGTTTTTTGTCCAACTATAGTATTTTACAGTAACATTTTTGTCGTTTCAATCTATGCATTTATGAACAAAATGGCAATGCTGATATATAAAAGGTATATAAAGATATATATATATATATATATATATATATATATATATATATATATATATATATATATATATACATACATGTGTGTGTGATCACCCAAAGGTGCCCTCCACATACACCAAGTCGCCCTGGAAAGTCTCAACCCCCCCATACAAATACGTGCAAGTGTTTCGGTACAAGATTGATACGGGCCCTGTAGGTTTCATTAGACTGAAGATGCAAATCCGATGATGTTTAACAACTGCTTCATATTACAGGAACTGCTCCTGGGTCACAGCGCCCCAGGGAGGGTCTCCGCTCCGAGCAAGGATGACATTTGACCATTAGAGAAGGATTAATTAAGGTCTTTGCTACAAGAACCACCTGCAAAAACAAGTCATTTTCATAATTGGAGATTTTACTATCCTCTGTAGTGTGCGGCGCTGACAGGTGAGATGGGACTCTGCTCCTTTACCAGGGACGTGCTTATTTTATGCTCAAGTTTTTCAGTTTATATATTGCAAGAATCATCTTGAAATCAAGAGTGGTATGTGAACAAATTATTACTCGCTGTTCTTTCTGTCAAAGGTTTCATGTTCACTTGCAACACTTATATTTGTTTTGTTTTTAGTTTTTTGTTGTTTCTTAGTATTTCGTATTCGTTTGTTGGTTTTATTGGTTGGTTTAAAACAAGTCGTGATGTTTAAGTGTGACAAAAAATATATATATTTTAGATCCTCATATGTACTATTGCGAGGCTAGATCCAAATCGTATAATGTATTATTGTGAGACAAAGGAGGTTTGTAAGAATTTACCCCTGATCTAAAAGTTATCTTGTTTGATTCTGGGTCTATTTCCATTACACTTCTGACCTGACCTGTGATGTTAACGACAACTACAATCAATTTCAAATATTTGTAGAGTTGTAGTAGTAAAGGAAACAAATCCAAAAAATGGGGATAAAATATTGGCATAGAGACTGGGGCAGAAAAAAAAGATTGGATTTTTTTTTAATGACACGACCAATATACTATACTATCAGAACAAATAGAAAAAAGGGGCGCTGCGTGGGTACTTCAATGTCCAAAAAATAGAAAAGTTAAAACAGGTGCTCTATTGGCGATACTATACTATACTAGACCAATATAAATCCAAAAGAAAATTCTGCAATATTGATATTAGTGCTGTTATATTGTCCCTATTGTTGACCCATTTAAGAGGGTTTAATGTGTTTAAGTATTAAAGGTGCTGTATCTGATTCTTACTGCCTTGAAAAGATGAAAAAATAACTTTTTGCAGCGGCTCCTTAGTCGTAACTTAAATGCATTCCAAGCATCCTAACTGCAATGATTTTAAAACCTTTTATTGATTAGTTTTTACAATTTTCCAGAGGGCAGAGATGAGTTTTGCCATCACACACTGCTGACAACAACTAGCATGCTA
This sequence comes from Chaenogobius annularis, assembly GCA_015082035.1. Taxonomy (NCBI): domain Eukaryota; kingdom Metazoa; phylum Chordata; class Actinopteri; order Gobiiformes; family Gobiidae; genus Chaenogobius; species Chaenogobius annularis. The sequence goes on from BJKM01000045.1 coordinate 652,742, forward strand.
ACAGCATTACTTCCTGGTTCGCAGACGATGAAAACGCTCTTTAGTCCGTGCTGCCCGATGCTTGAGTGGTTATGGCACAGCGCACGTATGCCAAGCTCCAAGTACAGCTGGCCGCAGTGTTGTGAGTTCAAATCCTGACTCTGAGAATTTACTGCATCTCTTCTCTCTCATCCCCATTTCACACTCTTCTTTCCTGTCAATAAAGCCTTCCGGCCCAAAAAATCTTTAAAAAAAGAAAACGCTCTTTAATCCAATATGCATGGCCCATAACAGTCTCATTTGAGCCTAAGAGCTGCGTTTACAGCACATCTGTCCAACATTTACTTTTTATTACATGAAAGAATTCAGATACAGCCCCTTTAACTGCCTGGTGTAAAAAGCATTACACTCTGACCCCTGAGTGATTGACAGAACAAGCATTTAGCCTCTTATCTGGAATCTGCTGAGACCAGTTTCACTTCTTTCTTGTAGTGGACATTTCGAGCCCTGGCCATTAATCAAATCATATCAGTGCAACGTCTCAAAAGTTTGCTGAAGCTAAATGCAACTCATCCATCACTCCTCTGAAAGACTTCATGTGTGAGAGATGTGGACATTTTTCTTCTGCAGCCCTTGTCAGTGGAGGATAGGATCTAGTATATGCAAAGTATGGTTTCTTACACTTCACGCACACTTGATTAGTCTGTGAAGTTGGACCTCCCTAAAGAATGAAGTACCTTTTAAAGAAATTGCAAGGAGAATGGCATTTTTAGAATGAGCCTGTCTTTATAGTTCTCAATCAAAGGATAGACTAGTTTATACAAGCCACTACACTACATTTTGGAAATATATTAACGTGTAATGTAATTAACTACATGCTATATGAACATACACAAGTAAAATCTCTCATACATTCATTTATTCAAATCCCCGAAACTAAAGCCCAACAAAGCCCAAGAAAGTCCAAAACCAGCTGGAAATTAAATGTGGACTAAACCTGATCTAAAACCAAGAATTATATTTATTGTTGTTTGTATTCATTGGAATAGATTGTTTGTCATTGTTTTCTATTGACCACTTTTGAGTCTATAACAAAGTTTGAATGGTATTAAGGTATTAAGGTGCATTATACTGCATGTTGGTGGGTGGTCCATCACCTGCTTGTCTCCATGGAGACCCTATTACTTTGACTGGAATGTTGCACAGAATTGCATTAAACTCATCTCATATTGCATTTATTCAATTTCGTGCTTATCTCCACGAACTAAAGAAATAGTCACTTGCAGTGAAACATTCCAGGCAAAGCAATGAGATCTCCATGGAGACAAGCAGCTGGTGGACACTCCATCAGAAAAGTTACACTTTTTATTTCGACTATTTCAGAAAAAGACCATGCAGTGTACTGTACTAGCATATGAGATAGAAAAACATTAAACTTATCACCAATACATTTTAAAATACTTGCTGGACGAGAAGCAATTGCCATATTTCAAAAGTATTGATATCACAATATTGGCTAACCTAATACTTGTTATCGAGACAAATGGAATACAACGCAATAACCATCCAATCGTCCATCTGACAGAAATGTACTGTTATTAAAAGCAAACATGTTTTATTCATAATGTTCTTTATTCTATCTAAATTAGCATTGATTTAGTCTCAGTTTTGACCCTATTAAGATTTTATTTTGATAGAGGAAGAGTTCATTTGCAAAAACAGATGAATACCATTTTAAATAGTCATGCAAGGCTTGCAGTTAACTCACTGTATATCAGTGTTTTCAAAAGCCAAATGTATTTTACTGCAATCCAAACATTGTTCCATGATACCTTGATAAAACCTGCTTGGCATTATTTACATTGATATTATCTGTAGAATATGGTAACAAAATAAAAATGGGTTTCAGAAGATGAAATATAAGGATCACTGCCAATGCAATTAACAATTCAGCCCAAAATATCCTGTCCTTTGAACGGTGAAAAGTCCTTACATGTTGCCTTTAGCAAGAAGCAGAAACCATGGATATTCTACAATGTTGTGATGTCAACTTTTAGAGAACCACTCCTCTGGTCCAGGCAAGTTCTCATACCTCACACACTTGATTAGTTTGTGGAGTTGTACCTCTTCAGAGCTTAAGACAAAGCAAGCGGACGATTTATAGAGGGGACGTTGAGAGGCAGCCGCAACAGGAAGACAGATGGACGGGTGAAAGGAAGATTGGGTTAGTCGCAGATAACATCAGACCGTGATAGATTCTTGCTGAGACTAAATTGGGCTCGTGGGCTGAGACCGAATCCGTCTAAGTCGTGAGTGACAGCCAAGGAGAGCTCTTATCAATGACTGGCGACCGTGGATCGGACATCTCTTGAATAGCCCCCGTGATAAAGCTGCTCATTTGGGTGTGCGTGTGTTTCTCCAAATGGTACTACAGCGCCATAATCGATAATTCTTTTACATCAATTCAAAATGTGCACCGGAGACTTATCCAATCTTGGTTTGAGCTGACACAGATATTAGTTGGGCCATTATGGGTGCACTTTATAAAATGAACGGCAGCAGTAGCCTCATTCACGTATAAAGCAAGTGACATTACAAGTTTTTTCCCCAATGTGCTGCCAGGAAAATCCACCAATCAGAAATATGGGGTCAGAGCAACACTGTTGTTAAGTGTGTGGAGGAAAACAGCTCCACATGTTGTCCCCTTTGAACGGTTCTATCTGACCTTTTTGCAAAATTGAGTTATTCATATATTCTTGTTCCTGGGTCACGTCTGTACACTATGAACACAATTCATAGAGTTTGGTCCAGTTTAAAGGATTTTATAATCAAAAACAGTTTCAAATGCAAAGATTGACTTGGCGTTATTCACTTGGTGTTATAAGGTTCAGAACATTTGAATACATTTAAATTGACCAATCACAATCCTTATTCTGTTACAGAAGACAGATTAGATAAAAGATAAGTATTCCATACATATTTATATTTATACAGGGGGGAAACTCAACCAGAGAAACTCTCTTTTTCATGAATATGTCGAATACAAAATACTCACTCAACAGTAACACGGAATATCTAGCTATAATGTGAATAAAACTTAAAAAAATAAAATACATAAACACACACTTATATATCCAATATGGAAAAAGACTTAACATAAAAAAAATCTTTATGTAGGTAAATGTATTTTGAGACTCTAATCACTGAAAGAGTACATTAAATATTGTCAAAATGTTTCAAACTTGACTTTTGAGTTGACCACTTCTTTTTGGCATGTATTAAAAACACACACTCGTAATTGACGCTCCTTCAATACCATTGTTGCAGCTCAAAAACATGCAGAGTAATAGAAATACTCCCTGGTTCAGTATTCAGCCTTCTTGGTAAAACTATTCCACATTGTAGTGATCCATCTGTCAGTCATTACATTTATGCTAAAACCATTTAGTTTGTTCTCCAACTGTTAGAATATCTGTAGAGAAAGTTGAATGGTGTGTCCCGAGTTTAACTCGGAGCCTTAAGATTTATTTCTCTTGGTTACGAGCGAGGCATTAAACCCAAAGTCTGCTGTGAAGATTTCAATGTCCAGTGACAAGGTGAGAGCAAAGTCAATAGTTGTTCCACTTGTCTCTGTGATCACCTCACCTTCCCTCTCCCCCGCCGCCTCCTCCCAATAAACTGGCTGTAAAAGCTCCAACAGATGGCTCCCGAAAATGAATGTGTGTTAGTCTGAGAGCAGCTTGTTCAGGGTTAAGAAGGACATTAGTGAAAAGTGGTTTTGAAACGGCACCAACCATTTCTTAATCCCTCACCTTGCTCAGATGTTTAGATGTCTGCCTCATTTATCTAAGATTGCACTTGCTGTGGATTTTAATTGTGTCTTGCAGGCATGCATTTTAAAATTAAATCTATAAAGCCTGAGTTGATGTGTAATTTTTAATGAGACCCACTCAGTAGTTTTGTGAATGGTAGAAAATACATACAATGTACAATCCTTAAATCTATTTAAAATGTATGTTAAAGGTGCACAGCGTAACTTTTGCCACCTGCTTTATTCATGTTTCACTCATTCATTATGCATAGATATTATTACTTTGTCTGGAATGTTCCACTGTATGGTATTAAACTTATCAGCACGGTGGTGCAGTGGTTAGCACTCTCACTTCACCTCAAGAAGGTCCTGGGTTTGAATCCTGGGCAGCGTGGTGGTTGCCTCTCCACAGATCTGACCAGTAACTTGGCCTGGTATCACCTGAGATAGAGACATTCAAAACCATACTGTGGAACATTCCTGGCAAAGCCATCTCCATGGAGACAAGCCGGTGGTTGACCCTTTAACAGTTGCACCTGTTGGAACATTGTAAAATAAGCAGCATTTTAACCATGAAACTATAATAAGAGCTGGAAGATAAATCCAGGTTGGCGGTGCATTGGTCGCTATGGCTGTGCTCAGTGGCGCATGTCACCCAAAATAAAAAAAAAATCCGTATTACTTACTGAATAGGGGCTATCGCCTCCCACTGTGTAACGACAGATGTGCAGCGTGTGATCAGCCTGTGCCTCTGGTCAGATCTTGGCACCACCCCCACCCCTTTTTATTCTGTCCCTTTTAAATAGACTACTAATAAATAAATAAATAAGGTAAAAAATAGTTGGCTATTAAAAACGTCTTTGTTCTGTGTCTTTTTTGGTGGAACAGATCAAAACAGACTGCAGAGATTTTAGAACATTAACGTTCAAATTTACTTACTAGTTAAAATAACAAATTCACCCTCTAGTTTATTTGGACTCATCATACTGAGAGAGTGATGTGTTCGAGTGAATTGAATGTGACCCGTCATTTGAAAAGCCAGGCATTATGCACACTGTACATCTTGCTGTGAAGTTCTAATGAAAATTGATTTATGGCTCTCTCAAAATCCGCGGCATAGATAAATGATCACAGATTCAAAGTGCATATTTCACTTCAGTTCGACACCACACAGGCATATTAATATCCTTCAGAACGGAGACTGACACTGCATGGGAGAGTTTCATGAATTAATAAAGCTCTTGCCATACAACAAACCCGTCCGCTTGATCTGAATAAGGTCATCGCTCACTCACGTCTGTTTGTAGCTGCCACACATGTACAACACCATAACACACAGAGGAAACGGCACAAAGTTAATGCTGATTATTCTGGAGCAGTGGGGAAGTGTTTTGAGCTCAGCAGTCGGCCAAATTTTTTAATAAACACTAGACCACTGCGAACAAATCAGATCAGAGCCGCTTGTGGCATGAGCATATATTAGGTCCTCCACAGAGGAATGACACAAACATCAGGGTTAACACTGAATCATGCTGCAATCACAGTCATATATTAACATGTTTAAAGCTCATTTAGTTACTTTTTGTCGGCGTGTTGTTGTTTTTTTCTGTGGAGCTCTGCCTACAGTTTGGAGAAAAGCACTGCCATTAAGACGCTGAAGTTCAGTTGATTCCTGTATATTAGCAGCAAAACCTTTAAATGTCTATGACAGATACCTGCATAATGAAGTCATGAGCACTGCCTTTACACACCATTGAAACAAGGGGACTATACAAGGAAAACGTTTTTTAGAAATGAATGTAATAGTACAAGTTTTAATTACTCTTAATTGTGTAACTTTTCTGGTTGAGGTTCCACCATTCGCTTGTCTCCACTAATATTGCTTTGCCCAGAATGTTCCACAGTATGGCATTAAATTATCTATCTCCATGGAGAGAATAAGGTGACGCCTTTGGCCAAGTTACAGGTCCGTTCTGTGGAGAGAGTTTAGCCTAGAGACTGAAACAAAGACGATATGCTTTGGAGGATAATTAATGAAATACAATTAAGAATGATGAAAATTATGTACATACAATGATGAATAGGTTTGTCTTGGATCCCGGCAGGACATGATGATCCATGTGCAGGAGATGTAGAGCAGGATATGATTGGAATCTTCCCCCCAGGAGCCTGGACTGTGCTGGTGGAAATAAAAATGTTAAAGACAATTAGACTCTACAAATATGGTGCTGATGTGCAAAGGTGGTGCTGTGGTGGAGGAAGGCAACACGAGCTGAACTGCTGAGAGACGGAGAGCTGAGTTTAAAACGTTAGGCAGCGCGGCCATTCAATCTGAACAGGGTGATGAAGGTAGGTGGGTAGGAATATGTGCTTTTCAATGTGTTTTTAGCAATAAAAACACATGTAATTGAATAAATGCGAGATAGATATGTTAAATGCCATACTAAGGATCATCCTAGGCAAAGCAACAGCATCTCCATGGAGACAAGCAGGTGGCAGACCCCCCACCAGGAAAGTTGCATAATGCACCTTTAAGTATGCCTATTGTTTTATTTATTCATTAAATGTTGATTTATTTATTTATTTATTAAAAAATTTGTTTACAACTCCCAATTCCATTGTTTTAACTGTGCCATGTATCCATGGGTCTCACAATGAGAACTTAGGGCCGTTGCCATGGCGATTGCCAAATATTATATCTCTTGAAAGTGAAAAAGTCCTCAACAGTTGTGTATGACAGGAAGCTGAAACCCACGAATAGCAATAGAGTGGATTGTAAAATTGATATTACTATAGCTAATGGATACATGTTAAATAATTAGAACAAAATGGACTAATAAGTCATGTCATTTTTGTCATATGAAACATGTCCTTTTAGCTCTGTAAGTGGTGTTTGAGTGAAGTGCAGTGGGTGCTTAAGAAGCCCACTGCAGGCTGTTTAAAAACACTTGTAATCCTCTAATTATTTAGCTCTTCACATTTGCTCCAACACTGCAGGATTTATGCAAATTAACATCCAGAGCAGAAAATGCAATTCAGTTTTTGGTTAAAAGAGATTAGCAAATGAAATCAGGAATAATTTTTATTTCACATTCAAGAGCAGGATTTCAGTACATCTAGTAATGTGATATAACAGGTGACAGCTGACAGTGAGAGAAGGTCTTTGTCTATGTGTCTTTTTTTAGAAATGCCATGGCAACAACGTCTAAGCCGAACCCCCCGCCATGTCTCTCACAAGTGGGGGGTCCGTGGAAGCATTTAGTGCAGCCCACAGTCAACGTGACACTCCAATCCCCCCCAGGATTCAACATCTGCTCAGGACTGACCCATGTCCCGTGCACTGGCGCCTCTCCCCACAATAACATCTGTTTAAAGGTGACCCTCGCCCCCGAGTGGAGCACCTGGGTGTGTCGTGGTACTCTGCTCTACATAGATCATTAGTTCAGGGCGGGGCGTCACCATGGAGATGCACAGGAGACATACAGTGAGTGAAACATCTGGTTTAGTATGACCCTTGTGATCCCCACGAAGAGTGGCACTTTCACTGAAATTAAACTTTTATTGTACGCGGGCCGTACGCGGGAATCATCGTGGTTTAAGGGGGACATATTATGCACAACTTTAATGAGCGTTTATCCTTGTTACAACAGTGTTTCCTCTTCATTAGTTTACTCAAGAATTGCATTCCCATTTATTCATGCATGTCTGAGTAATCGTGTATTGTCCTGAAACTTCCTGTTTTCACCTCCCTCCTGAAAAACTACGACTCCGAGTGATACATGCTCTAAAATGTCAAATGTCAACAATAAAAACACGTAAATAAAGTTGGCAGCTTGTTACGGTGAAAAGTCACGATGCAGAGCTGGAAGAAAATATTCTGTCATTTTAAACAGAAAGTCAATGGACCTGTTTCTATTATTAATAATTTTAAACCACTCTATTGATCTAAAACAGCTTCAATATTTATGCTAAAGTTCAATGCCAAGTACCTTGGAAAAAAGCAAAATATGTCTCCTTGAAATGTTCATGAGTTGTGGATTTGGATTCTGTTTGCATCATTTGGAGCAATGAGTCACATTTTTTACCTTCATCAACAAAATAATCCAGAGTCAGTGGATGGAGGATAGCATATTAGATGTGAAATGTTATGTTATGTCAATTATAAAAACAAAAACATAAAAAGCAATCCATTCAGTTTTATGGTTCTGTGGCACATAAAATAAAGGTGAGAACAAAGCAGGAACATGGCTTTCCAGACATTGAGCAAGAATCGTGGTCCGGAATAACAAAATCGTACTTAAGGAATCAAATTGTTCATTTGAAACGGTTGAAGCCAAAGTGATCACTTAGCCCTAAAGAAAGAAAACCCATTAAAACATGACATTTTGAAGGAAAACGATGTCTTCGTCCCCTGAAATACTTTCTCTTCTCTTTGTGAAAAACATATACAGAAATAACTTAATTTTCCTTGTCCACATGTCCCCCACAATATAAACTGCAAAAATGACATGCTTACAGTAGCCACCATTAGTGCTGCAGCCGGTCCTAACTGCATCTGTTCAAAAGTGACTGAGGCTCGCGTCCAAAACTGTCAAATGTTCTGATAGTTAGAGCAAACGGGTGTCTTTTACACAGTTAACTTCACAAGCATTTGAACAGGCGCATTGGTGTTTGCCTTGTGCTGTTATTACTGGAGATGTGAAATAGTCCAGCTGCCTCCCTTTCATGTCCACACTGCCAGGTTTAATGGACATGTTCGGAAACACCAAATGAGCCCATGGAAAACTTGTGCTTCCATCGGCTTCAGAGCAGCAGACGCCTGACGGATGATGATTATAGTGATATCACATGATCAGAGGCTGAGTTAAACATCCGTGAAGGCTGTGGACACTGATTATATCTCGTCTGATAAAGACCCTGTACAGATTTTATGGCTTGGCTCAATTTGTATTTTTGACAATTAAGAGCAAAATTGTTCTAATTATAGATAAAATAGTTACTTGAATGAGCATTAAATTGAGATAACTTATCACAGATTACAGTACTTAATCATAGCAATTATTCTTAAGTTATGTTTGTCTTTATACCTGCATATCTTTAAATAATGAATATATGCAGGTTGGAATTCTGAAATTGACAGGATATTTCCATATTCTGAAATCTTTAAAAGAGGGACAAGAAGGGATTTTTAGTAGTATGATTAGTGTGTGTTATCTACAGGTTTTCCACACAAAATGTTTGCTGCACTACCATTTTAAAACTGTAAGGGAAGGACAAAAACAATATTATTCTCATAGGGATTAATGATTCATTTGAAAACAGGAAGTTTATAGATGCAGGCTTTATTATTCACACTAATCATGAAGAGTTTTTACAACAGAAGATCAATTTAAAGGGGACATATTATGCAATCATTACAAATCATTACAACAGCGTTTCCTCATCATTAGAATACTCAAAATCGTATTTTGATTGATTTATGCATACTTCCTGTTTTCACCTACCCGCTATCTCCGCCCAGACTCCGAGAGATGCATGTCAAGTACCCAATTTTCCCAAATAAAAACATGTCAATGAAAATCTGCTGCTTGTTACGGTAAAACGTCATTGTGCGGAGGCGGGGCTTATCAATTCTAGAGTTTTGAACAGGAAGTCAATGGACCCGTTTCCATTATAAACCATATTAAAATCAATATTTCGGTATAACATGAACAAAATGTAAAATGATGATCTACTTATATTATACTTATATACATAATATGTCTCCTTTAGGACAAGGGTACACTCACCCTCACACCAAATACATTTTATAAATCATCACTTAAGAAATGTTGATATTACGTAAAGTTAAGAATGTATATTATTTGAAAAAGCTATTCCAAAACTATATTGTGTCTTGGGACTATTATGCTGACATTTCAACCATCAGAGTCTCTTCGACAGACGATACACTTACCCTTTAGATTGTCGGCGTTTCATTTTGTATGGAGACGTCTTTTCACTGCATGACTTCTGACATGGAGCGACTAAAGCTTCACCCAATCTTCAATGGAGGTCAGTCCCCCTCAGTCTGTGTCGGGGACTTCAGTGAGAGCCGCCCAAAGCCTTCAAACACAAACTTGTGGACATCAAAGTGGGCTTGTGTACAAACAGTGATGGCATCTTCAAGTGGGGCAAAGCGCTCGGGCCTGTGTGCACCTGGACTACATGCAGTTTTGGCTCCACGCGGTCAGCACAATTACCAGACATCAAAGGCCACTAAAACCGCCCCTGTCATCCCCTGGTCGATCCGGCCAAAGTGAAAACGTCTGCCGAGAAAAAGGGATCAGACGACACAGCGAAAAAAGCTGAGGGGTATCAAGGGGCTATTACAGCAGAGAAAATATTTGTAAATCTAAAGTGAGAAGTGTATGTGAAAGTATTTTTGTGTGTGCTTTTTAAAGGTGCATTAAGTCACATCTCGTTGTCTCAATGGAGATGTTTTGCTTTGCCTGGAATGTTTCACTGTATGGCATCAAACATGTCTTGTATTAATTAAATGACAAGGAAATGTACTCATTCCACTTGACTTCAGAATGATGTATCTAGGCCTCAAAACTCCTGGACACAATAAATGGATACCTGTAGCATAATTCATGCATATTTGTTGCTCTATCTCGCTCTGTCATACTCTTTGTTTTATGTGTTTACTTTGAAATAAACAAAAATACAGTCAGTCTTATTATGGCCTGGTGGCAATAGACAGATATTTAATGCCATACTGTGGAACATTCCATATATAGCAACAACATCTCCATGGAGACAAGCAGATTTCTGACCTTACACCAGAAAAGTTAAATAATGCATATTTCAGATGGTTTGGAAGATGATCTAAAATGTGAAGTGAATATGACATCTTGATTTTAAAAGAAAAATCTTTTTAAAATGTTATATTATAGAAAATAAAAAGGGGGGCTCAGGGGGCTTTTGGTATATTTTGTTTTTGAGAGAGGCTGAACTAGAGCCAATACCACAGGAGTGTCCAAATGATTTTCAACAATTTGAAACATTTTGTGTTGCATTTTGAAACATATGCTGGAGTGTCAAAGCCGACATGACAATGAAGTGAATCAATCCAAATTTAGCCTTTGACGTAGATTTGATGAGCCACTCCACCTTTACTAGGCTCAAAACATTAACCTGAGGTCTGCATCACATCAATCTGGTTGTTATTTAGTTTACGACGGCAGAATTTACAATATAAAGTTCTACATTTGGTTATTTTGGCCAGGAAGCTTGAGGGCCCACAAAAATTGGTCCAAGGGCCGTACTTTGCCCCCAGGCCACAGTTTGGAAACCCCTGCAATTTTACCTCACAAACGAGAACGATTATTAAAATTGAGGAATATATCCAATTTGTTCCTGTCTTTATGCACGTCTTTAGAAGCCTTAACTAAATGCTAACATGAGAAAATAAAAATAAAAATGTCAAATCAGAAGAATTTGGCGAACACACATTGTAATTTGACGTACGATCGTATTGCAAAAATATCTCTTTAGACACAATAAAAAAAACAACAACAACTTTAATCTAAATTAAATGAGCTGAGCCCCTTTGCAGGAGACAGGTGTTCTGAAGAAGATGTGGATTGATTGAGGGAGAACAGGACTGAAAAGATCTAAGTGGCCACGGTGAATTCAGAAGATATAAAAGGAGATTTGCATACGGAGCACCTGGAGACAGCTGCAGACTGACAGCGCCGGGCAGGTTGAGACTATGGCAGGGTGACACGTAATGAGATACTGTGTGTGCGTGCGTGTGCGTGTGCCTGCGTGCGTCTGCGTGTGCCTGCGCGCGTGTGTGTGTGTGTGTGTGTGTGTGTGTGGAAGGGGCACAATTCATCTGGAGCTAAAACTTTTTTTTTTGCAGAGGTCTTCAAAAATAGAGACGTATCAGTTGTACTCTATTTGGCACATCCATCTGTGTCCCGTTTTAATTGCCATTCCCCTTTGCACAGTTTTCATTTCTTTTCCTGAGCTGAAGTTAAAGCGAGGGGCAGACAGGGACAGAGAGACCGTGGTCTTATCAGGAGGCGCATACATTAACAGGCAAGACGAGGAAAAGGAAAGAACAACGCAGATATCTGAGCTTATAGTTCAAATCGTAAAATGTAATGAAGCAGACATTTATATTAAGACAAATTCTGTGTTACATTAGTGTCAAACATAAATGAAGATAAACATGTAAATAAATAATGACTAATAAATCAACTTTGACATAAAACCTGGGACTTGACGATGATATATTTGTTGTACTGTCCAGTGGCTGTTGGATGAATGCTGACGAATGAGGCTACACTTTGTATTTTAGATTGTTTGTCAGGGCAATCAAAGCAAGCAGTGATTGACCGTGTGTCACAACTATATTTAAATTATTCCAAAATATATCAAAATAAGCCCATTTTCCCCTCACTTCTGCTGCTGAAGCTTGGCTGGAAGTTACACTGTCTTTTGCCTTTTCAGGCCGCTGAGCAATACTGCGCAGGAAGCTTGGTTCTTCTTCTCCTGCGCCCTTGTTAAGTGAAGCAACAGCAGCAGCAAGTTTCAACCATTGACTTAAAAACTATCTTTTAGAGACAAGTCTTTGTTTGTAGCTAAGTTTCTGATGATGTTAGTTAGAAAAACAGGCAGTATTTTAATCACAGAACACTAATTTGTTTTATGACTTGATCAGTGAAGTGAGACTATTGAATCCACCCAGCAGTATAAACAGGCTAGATGGTTTAGCTCAGAAGGAAAAGGCAATATCCTATCCTACTGAGGATAGGGTTCACACAACTTATTGCTGTTCCCACCCAACCTGACCCTAAAGACCCACTTAAAGCAACATTACTGGACATTATCTTGAGCAACAAGCCTCAGAATTACCATTGTAGTGGCGTCTTCCCACTTGATTTTAGTGACCACTGTGTGCCGAACACAAAATGTATTAAATCTAAATCAAATATAACTGTTAAAAGTCCCAATAAGCATTTTAATGAGCGTGCATTTCTGTCTGATCTGTTCTATAGTGACATTGGTTTTACCACTAGTATTCCAGAACCCAACACAGCACTGGACTTTTTCATTAAAACATCTAATGATATACTGACAAACATGCCCCTCTTAAAGGAGTCATGGTCAAAAAGAAGAATAGTCCCTGGTTCTGTCCAGGCATCGCTGCATTATCTCGAGAACGTGACAAAGCCTGGACAGAAGCCACGGCAACCAAATCAGCAGCAGATTGGTTAAGTTTTGTCATAAGCGCAATAATTATGTCTCTATTGTTTGTAAAGCCAAAACATCTTACTACGTCAATAATTTCACGGAATCACAAGACAATTCTGCAGAATTTTGGCAAACGGTTAAATTCTTATTGCAAAATTCTTCTCACTCTTTACCAAATGAAATTATTAAAGATTCAATCAGCTTGACGACAGAAAAATATATTTGTGATGCATTTAATCCGCACTTTGCTGACTCTGGAAATATCTTTGATGCTGCTGCTCCATCTGTTGCTGCTTCCCAAACACATGAAAATAGACCCCGATGATCAAGTACTTTCCCTAAAGCCCTTTACACAGTATGAAGTATTAAATATTTTGCTCTCAATAGATCCAAAAAAGTCCACTGGAACTGACACCCTCAAACCTAGGTTACTTTTGTTACTAACCCCAGTAACAGTAAATTGTTTAACTTATGCTTTTAATCCCACAATTCCCACTGAAAGTATTCTATTACTATGATCTGGGATAGGCTCCATTCACCCGCGACCCCTGAAGGGAACAAGCGGTAGAAAATGAATGAATGACTGAATGAGATATCTGCTTTCGCTATTTCAAACTTCATATATATTTTTATTTGTACATTTTATGACGCCTGTTTGTCTCCGTGGAGATGTTATCAGTTTGCCTGGAACATTCCACAATATGGTACAAAATCTTTGGAAACAAGCAGGAAGCAATCAGGGCAAGTTACAGGTCAAATCTGTGGAGTGGCTCACAGTAAATATGTTTGATTTCAAGTCTTCAAGATGTTTAATGCTATGCTGTGGAACATTCAAGGCAATAACATCTACATTGAGACAAGTAGCTAGCAGACCCTCCACCAGAAAAGTGATTGCATAGTGCACAATAAGATAAAATAAAATATCTTGAACAAAAGAAGTTTGTCAGTGTATGCTCATTTGATGTAAAGATATGTAAACATCAAGCATGTTTATTTTGTGTTATCACATCTTTTATTAGTAAATTATACATTTAACTGAAATCATCTCCCTGTGTGTATTCAAACTATTGGTAACATTCTGAAACGGTCTCATAATTGGTCAAAGCTGGTTCCTCTCTGCACTCACAGCTGAGAGACGTCTGTGTTACTTAGAAATCATTTGCACTATTTGCTTGTTGCTTTGAAGGATTTGTCGAGTGACTACTAAGCAGATTCCCAGCATCATGGGGCATTAACGTCCTCTTTACCATTTGATTTGGAAAGCGATTGTCCGTGAAGCTCGTGTTGACAAGGCATTGAGGAGATGTACGCTGACGCGGAGGTTTTTGGTTTGGTGACAGCTCAGTGGACTAAGCGCCATACTATTTATGTGTCGCATTGCTTCAAATCTATCGCTGCCTGTCAAGCCACCTGTCTACACCATCTGTCCTGCTCTTCAGCGTGCGCTATCTAATGAAACGAGATACAATATAGAAGAAACTTTTCCAGAAAACTTCCACCATGCTTTTCCCTGGAGAAGCGTTGGAAAGTACAGGAAACTCACTTGTTAACAATCCATGCAAAACAGTACATTGTCCACAGACGACCCGTAGGAAGTTCAATTCTCGTGGCTTTGATTGCTTTGAAACCTCCGGCCTGTCGTGACCTCTTGTTAATGTACTTTTGATACTCTTAAGTGAGCAGCCGTACCTCCTTGAAAATGCCCAATCTTGTCACATCTCGGACGCTAAACAGGATTAGGCCTGGTTTGTATTTCGATGGAGACATTAGGGAAACACCAGGTGCCACAGTGGGGCAGTAGAGGCTCTCGTAGCGTGAAATGTCATTGTGCCCTTAGGCAACACACGTCATCCAGTGTACCTATTCACCTCATTCCAAAGGTGGCACCGGGACTGGCCATCAAAGTTCCCATGACAGGTTGGTTTGGAGAAAGGGGAATATGACGGTATATGGTGTGTGCATGGATGATTGCTGGTGGTGGGAGAAGCAGATGGAGCAGACTGGCATCCACATTTTCCTCAGTCTGCCCCAAAGCAGCTGTGGCTATAATAGTATCGTAATCACCAGGTATGGAGTGGATGAATAATGCAATATAATGTGTCTTTGAGTGTCCAACAAGCGATGTATATAAATCAAATGCATTATTCATGTTATTAATTCGAAACGAATGTTCTAATCTTATCTTCAATGAATAAAGGGGGAGATGTAATGTGGAGTTCAGAATCAGAATCAGAAAAAGGTTTATTGTTATTGTCAGTGCACAAACCGGGAACTTGCTTTGGCGTTACGGTGCAACATGAAACAACAATAATAATAGCAAAAAAAATAAAAAAATAAAATTGACTCAAACTAGACACTTTGACTGAATATATACACATACTTACATATGGTCTATATCAGTGACCCATAGGGTCAGGGTCCAAAGAAGGGTCGCAAGCATCTCATTAAGGGCCGCACAATCACTAAACTATAATACGTTTAATGCGAGATTGTGCCCCAGGATACTTTGCAGAGAAAAAGTCTGGCCTCCAGGCTAATAGCCCACATGTTCGAGTAAGCGTTCAGTAAACATGCATTTCATTGTGTATTTTACTTTAGTTGTAATTGTAAGGTCATTTATTTTTATGTTTTTCAATGTTGTGGGCACCTGCAGATGAAATTTACCAAAGATAAATCTAGTGCAAATCATCTTTTCTTTTGTAAAATGTATGAATTTGTAAATGGTCCCTGATAAATGAAGACTAACCTAAACAAAACCAGGTTATTACTAATCTCTAACCATCCTTATCTCTTCAAGTTAACATATGCAACACTTTTATTCTCCTGTCTCTCAAATACATAATGCTCACTTGAGAGGCTGAACTCTCACTGAATGTATGACGACCGCATGCCTGCCCTAAGTTTCCTCTGACTTTTGTCAAATCTGGACCTGCCCCTGCTGTCTTCCTGCTCACGTTGACTGGACCCACTTGGACTCCACCTGCAAAGGGAAAACCTGTCAGTCCTGGACACATCTACCGCCTATCTGTGCACGGGAGGATATCTTTATTTCTGTGTGAAGAATGAGAGGATAAGAACAAGAAATCTCCCAGGACATTTGTGCATTTGATGACACCGTATCTAGTTCTCCCTTGTTTTCAGGCAATTTATGTTTTCAAATTCAACCAAATCAAATCATCAATCATCAATGAAAGCTGCGCTACGGTGTGTCAAAACAAAGAAACCACACAGTAGTTAACGCAATTGCAGATTGAAGATAAATAATGTACATACGCTGCACTTTGACTCGTCCTTCGTAGCCGAGAGCAGTTGACAGCCACACAGCTCCTTCTTCTCCGGATCTGAAGCAGTATGTTGATCCGGAATACCTCAAGGATTAGTGTGCGTTTTATGTTGATAGATAGTAGGAAACCCAGAGGAAAGATTCACGAACTTGCAAACTCCACTGCCTCAAGAATCGCCCTCTCGCTCCCAAGGTCACTGTACTACGCTTTGTATTTACCTCATACACAACATTTGCCCACAGTTTTTTTGCATATCAGTATTATCATTTTCTCATGTCAAGGGTTTTTGTTTCGGTTTAGTTCATTTGCTCCGAGGACAGATGGAAGAAGAACACATGGAGTTGTAACGTAGGTTTCGTCTTTTACTGGTGTTAGTGAAGGGTAACATTCCCATTTCAGAACAACCAGAGACCTAGTGTTCGCTGACAGTGGATTAGTGAGAAGAACACGGTCTTTAAGCTGGAATTCGCTCAACGTGACAAACTAAACTCGGCTAAAACATGTCACTGCATGTGAGAGAAAAGTAATTCTACTTAATTCTCAGCTAAGAGGCTTGACTTCAAATACAGACAGGTACAGATGATTTGGGAACTATTTATTTCATACATGAAATTGAGTCTTGGACTTAAGTATGTCGAATCCCAGAAGCATCAAACTATCTTGCTGATTTTTTATTTAAGTTACAACAATACTAATGGCTCATGCCAGAATAGAAACACTTTAACTCATCACTTATTTGGCCCTCAAATCATTCTTTATCTAGTTCTTTATCTATATAAATGAAGTAAAGTATATGAGTATATAGTAAGCAATAGTCTAGAGATTTTTTTCAATGTTTTGCTTTTTTGGTCAGTGTGCTTTTTCAAGATAAGCTTTCACCTGGAACAACTTTGTCCAATCTGCACATAAAAGGTTTCATTTAATCAATTTAAGTCTATAGATTTATATGGGGCATTATGATTTCAAAGGCCTGTTTATGAAAATGCATTTCCTGCCATCGATCAACCCTTAAAGTAGCTTCTATCAAACCTTACACTATTGACGGATCATAGAGAAGGATTTGTTGATACCTAATTCTAAGACTAATTTCTTAAAATTTGAACACAACAAATTTGTCTTAATTGTATTATTTAACGGCAATTTTCAGTCAGATCTCGTTTACTCAAATACTAAACAAGATATATATTCAACATTTATTTTTTGTTTTTTTCATATGTAATTTGTCAACAAAATGAAGCAAGAAATTAAAATCTGGCTCTATCCATTTTTCAGATTTGGATTAACCAAATTTTGGCAATTTTGGCCATTTTAACAAATAAAATGTCTGAGTTTTGTATGTGATGAAAAAAATGTTTGTCTTACATTTATGTGAGTACTACAGAAGAAAATTGAAATGTACGTCTTTAAATCTGAGATTTTTTCTTACTTGTAGTGAGTGTCTCTTGCCTTATATAATCCATTGATTTTTTTTTCTAAACCAAATTAAGAGTCAATTTCAAATATCTACATTAAATGGTAAGTTTCCGTAAATCAAAAGCAACATGTTACTGAAGAATCACTGAATAGTTTTATTAACATTGGTGAGAATCCAAAACTCAACACATACATGGTGTCAGCATTAAGGACAAGCACAGTGAAACGTGCTCCAGCGAGTCCCCTTTTATAAGATAAATTCCTAAATGAAAGATTTTCCTGAGATGCAAAACAAAACACAACAAATTCATCAAATTAAAAAGAAAATCTAGAAGCAATGATGTCAGAAGTTGTCGTGAGTAATGTAATTTTTTGTGTGGAGCAAGTCTGTATAGAGTACAGAGAAAGCCGGGCAAATTAAAACCTTTAAATAAAACGTATAAATGGTAAAAATGACGAGCGGTTGTCATTACTTTTATTGTCGCCTTGGTGTAACAGAGTGCTGTAATTTCAAACTGGTGTGACCGAACTATATGCAGCATTTGTGTGCACAGGTGCAGCTGGGCAGGTGGAGTTTTGGTGCGCTTTCATAATGATCGATTATTTCAGTTTATAACTCTTTCCACCTTAAAGCACAGGCCAAAAGACCGGGCTCTGAAGGGGAAACAGATGTTACACAAAATAGAAGCTGGAATGAATCATGCGGTTTGTAGAAAGTCAACCTAAATACAGTACAAAGACAAATTTAGTATTGACTGACGTGACATTAAAGATTTCAGACCATAATATGTTTAGGGTCATTTTAACTGTCACTGTTAGTAATTAAATTAAAATAACATTAGTGGTAGAACTGGAGCACATGCTCCAAAATGTGAATTCACGAGTAAAATCTTTGTTTAGTTTGTTGTTTTGTTTCTAATAAAATTATGCAGATGATCATCACATTGCGACAATTTGCATACAGTTATATTTACCATGGATATTTCCAGGTTAAAAAGCTAAATTCAATCCACATACATTTTGTGAATTGGTATCCGTCTTCACTGTCTCAGCCAACATGAAAATTGTTCCTGAAATTGGGCAATTTCATGGCAAAATGGATGCCTCTATTGCAGAGCTTTGCCCGATCTGCATAAACATACCACCTGAGCTGGTCCTCCACCTATTTTCAAAGAAATCAATGTTTGCTATGAGCCAGGAAATGAAGCTTAAAAAAAGTTGAATAAAAACGTAAAATAATACCATGGACCTATGCCCAGTGGAAATGAGATGACACGGTTTCTGTCTCACACCAGCCTGAAATTAGAGGCGTCTGATGTGTGTTTTTATTGAAATAGGCAGCAGATTTAAAGCTTAGTTTCAAAAAAATATAGAAAAGAACTAATAATAATACTAAACTCAAAGCTACAGTTGAATCTACCAAATAGTGCATGACGCGATGTGCCAGGCTCTCGACACGTTAACCATGGATTCAGATTGGACTAATTCTTATAAAAAGCCATATGCAAGAAATTAGCTCATTACGTTCATGTCAAAACAAATATTTACATGTGTATTTCGTTACAAATAAAATGCACAGGGGAAAAAAAATTTTAAAAATCTACCACATATTTTTACTAAGAAGATTTTGAGTGCATAAGTCAGGAGATGGCACCTGTTCAGCTCCTAATTCAACCAACCTAATAAGAACACATTTCTAATTCTTCAAATCAAGTTTATCAACACGTGTAAATTAACGAAAGACTTGATTGACACCATCACCGATTTAAGACACAAGAAGAATAGAAAATAAACTATAAAAACAGAACATCTTCGTGGTACAGTTAAAGTTACAGTTTACAGAGTGTGACAGCAGAAGAAGCCATTGGATTTGACTCAAGATGTACAAAGTAACTGACAAGAGAAAAGCAATATGAAAGCATGACTGTGCAAAAGTTTAAGTCAGGTGTGATTCAAAAATAATAATAATCAAGGTCAGATCATGGTTTGTGTAATGGAGCCATTTTAATAACTTGAGAAGTTAGGGCAATATATGGGAATTTAGATAATACTGTGAATGTTGTTTTGAAGATATGTGAACGTTGAGTATATTGTTTATAGTAAAAATGTTACAAAAAGAGCGGATTAGAAGTGAAAAGGGCAAAAGTGATAGACAGAAGGTGATATGTCTGCACTTTTGCGATTCATTTTGCCAACATTTGTATGATAATTAAATAATAAACAAATACAATCAAAGACACGTTTTACCAATTTCTGCTGGATTTAGATATACATTTTTTGTCAACATTGCCCACCCCTTATGAACAGTTGTTTGCAGTCGCCTTATTTCTGCTGGCTGCGTGGGTAAAACGTTCTTAACCCAGGCCCGTTTCTCACACGCCTGTTGAAAACGTTTGCACAGTACTTGGCCAATATATTGAAAGTTGTAGAATAATTGTAGGTTGTTATGCATCTGAACACAAATTGAATGGTGAGACACTACAGGGTTTTCATGGTTGCGGGCTTGAATTAACATACAGAGAAAGACCTTTTACTTGCTGACCTTTTTTGTAAAATGTTATAAATTGGCCAGTGAATTGGAGACAGGTGGGGCCAGTTTATTGCCCTTGGTAATAATTTGCTCCCTCCTGGTGGATTAGTGCCTTGAAGTCTTGGATTTCAGAAACCGACTCCAGCAAACTAATGCACAATGAAACTATACAGTACTAGATACAAAATTAAAGTAGAAAATAAAGATAATAAGAGTGTTTTTTGAAATGTTGCAATCTATATTTTAGAATTTCTTTAATAATCTTTGACAACAAATTGCCTTTTAAAATATTTTTTTTCTTCAAATCCCACTAAAAGCATGCCATAGTCACCATTATAAATATCCTTCATTGTTAGTATTTCTTGAATCATTTAAGTAAAAATGAACCGGAGAAGCCCATTATATACACGCCCTATTGTAAAACAAATCAGAAGCGAAAAACAAAATTTTAAAAAAAGTTGGCAAATATACAAATTTCTAACAGGATTCCAAACAGCACTTTCCACGATAAATCACTTTTTGCAGACACAATATACAGAAGGGGAGTTTCAAAATTAAAATGATAACATTTGCAATACATTATAAACCTTTTTTGCAGAAATTACCAATAAAAATGGTTCACTTTACAGTATATTTGGACTCCAGAGAAAGTGGTGAATTGATTTCCTACAACCATTCAGCCTTTTTGTGCTTCTTCTTTTGTTATGACAATGTTTCAGAAAAAAAGTGGCCCGTTTGCACTATGACTCAACACTACATTTGCACACTTTTATTTTTTTCAGATCTTAAAAACTCCACGAAATGAAAAGGAAACGTGATCCGGCGTGACTAGAGTATACAGGAAAGCTGCCTCGACCTTAAAATGTACGCACAAGAGGTATCAATCTGAACGTAAACCGAATACAAACAACTGAAATGAACTACTCTCCAATCGAGGGGTTCTCCAAAACGATCTCGGTGACGTTGGGATGTGTTGTAAAATTACAAAGTGAAAAGCTAAAACTAACTTCAATAACATTTATACAGCAGTAGAGAGAAGTCACTCTTCCTGTACACCCGAAAGCTCAATGACAAACTACCTTAAGTACATAGCAAAAAGTACATAGCAGATTTAGCATTTGAGTTATAGGATGAAAAAAAAATAATTATGCTAACCGTAACTAGCATCTCGATATTTTTGGTGTGTATTGTCGACGATACCACACTAGCCATTTTTTGAGTTCCCCTAACCCTATTGAAAGTCATATTTTACACGTATCTGACAGACCTTGCTACAGTGTTACACAAAAAACCTTCTTCGTATCTTACAACGGGCATCTGTAATTACAAGTCTATTTGGTGGGAGAAAGCGCGAGAGCGAGAGCGAGAGAGAGAGAGAGAGAGAGAGAGAGAGAAAGAGAGAGATAGAGATAGACGGGGGTAAAGTTGTGGAGTGTCTAAAAATATGATCGGCAAGTATAAGGCGTTGAAACAGCACAGATCTCCGTCGAAATCAGAACAAATGATATCAAAAGCTACGCGGAAAACATGGACCGAGCGGACGCGAGCTGGCCGCCTCTCGCAGCTACCCACAGACAATATACACGAAGGCATTGATGAGATTTCAGTGGTATTTTTAGGCACCGTGTTTATGTGAGATATGCGCGTTGTGGTCATGTGTGTGAGCTGAATGTTGTATGCGTGTAAAGAGGGGACGGGGTAGAAGAGAGGAGGCCATTTTGAAAAGCAGCCATGTTTGACTCTACAGAGAAGGCGGCAACTCCCACTGAAAGCTGCCTAGAAACGAAAACAGCGGACAAAATGGCGAAAGGCAAAATGCTTGTGGAGAGGTTTGTTTGTCTGTGGTCGTCATGGTGAGGAGGCAGTGGTCAAACGATGGAGAGACAGAGAAGAGAGAGCTGGGGGGGGGGGGGGTGGGGGGTAAGAGGGGGGGGGGGGGGGGGGGGGGGGGGTGGGGGGTAAGATGATGCGAGAGAGCCGTGACAGCGCCCCCATCAGTCTAAATGAAGTACTCTTTCTTCTCCTCCGCGTGCGCATGGTTGCCCTCGGCGTTGATGATGGCCGTGTCGGCGTCGGGCGCGTCGTCTGCTCCTTTGGCCTCGTTTGTCAAATATGTTCCTGCGACAAAACACATACAAAAACAGCGTTTGTACGTGGAAGAAAACAAATAAAGTTGCCTGGAGTGGCTGGAGGCAAGAATAGCTTCGGATCGGAGACGGCATCAGCGGAGCTACATTATTCATAACGCCGTGATGAGGGACAGGAAATGCAAATGAACGCGCAGCAGAGGAGCAGAGCAGACAGAGCAGATGAGAGCCGATCCCACCTTCAGCACACTGGGGCCATCTCTGTGGAAGCAATCTAGAGCCAAGTGTGACTCCAACGACGAGACGCACCTCTAACTCTTACACATTTTAGGCTTTCACTTACTTCATACTGTATAATACTTCCAGAACAAACCTGTCAGACAAATATTTCCTCTGTTTACGGATTAGAATGGGTTGCATTTCATCACAGGTTATTTTGCAAGTTTCTCAACAACTTCTTAACAACTTCTTGATAAGGTTGTTGTTTTACTAGTTTATATTTTTTACTGCTTCGTATATTGAGGTCCTATAACAAAACCAAATTACCAAATAAAACTCCAAAGCCACTTAAACTGAGTAAATTTACTTCTTTAATTATTTTTATTGGCTATTTGAGCATGTGTGAGTGCCGGACTTGGCAGCAGTTAAGGACAAGGCGGCATCAACTGTTGGCTTAAACATTGACTTCCTGTTCAAAACTGCAGAACTGATAAGGTCACATTTCACCCTAACAGCCAGAAGATTTTCATTTACATGTTTTTATTTTTTAAAAGTGTCTTTTCAGAGCCCAACATGTGTCACTCGAAGTCTTAATTTTCTTAGTTAATTACCAATGGCGCGCTGGCTAATCGGGACAGTCAGGACGTTTCCCGGTTGGCTTTTGGGCCGGTGGCTGCAGTGGTTCACACAGCTGACCGCCCTCTGCTCTGTGCCTTTCCCTGAGCACTGATTGGCTGCTATGACTGTCTGTAGGCTCTTCTCTATCTCTGATTGGCCTCTGGTTCTCTTTCCCCACTGCGTCATTGGCACATAGAAAGGCAGGAGGATAGAGCACGTCTGCGGTGTTTACAGTTACAAGCAGCACGGAGAAGAAAATGCGGTCTGATCTGCTCATGGATATAACAATAAGGCTTTTTCCACATAATTTATTATTATTACACTGTATTTATATGGTGCTTTATCATTTATCTGACCCTTATGGGTGTTTCACAAAGTACAAGGCACAGCCATGGAGCACATAGACTAGAGCAAAGAGGCATTTGGGACATGTGCTAAATATTGTGAATGAAAGTTGTGTATTTTGTGGTTGGCAATGTAGCAGTGGCTCAGAGAAGAGGTTTTCTTCATCTGTAAGAGCTGAAGCAGAACAACTAAAGCTTCAGAACTAACAGTAGCTCATTCTTTCTGAGGTATGTGTGTCTGCTAAAGGTGACGCTGTTTTACTTGGATTCACAATGAGTGAAAAAGTAAGTGAAGAGAAAGGGACCATTGATAAAATCAAGCCAGCGACTTTCTTTCTGAAAGTGAGCCGGTCCACAACCTACATTTCCTGGGCTGAAATAGGGGTCCCAGCACGCCCCTGATTGCAACTAAATACAGGGAGGTGGGCTCGGATAGGGAGAAGGTAAAAACATACGTTTTCTGCTCACTCGAGCCTCAGTTGCAGCACAACACAGGATTACTCAAACATGCATGAACGAACACTAATGATGAGGAAACACAATCGTAACAAGGTTAAAATCTCATTCAAGTCGATTTTGCAAATTATGCCCCCTTTAAGCATCATTGTCTAGTACTGGTTCTTGTACTTTTTGTCCTTGGCAGCAGAGGACAGCAGAAGTAGGCCATGCTCTGCTGCGTCCATGAGCTCTGAGACAGACAGCTCCAGTTTACTGCGGTCTTACCTTTATGCCTGGCCAGATATCTCCCCAGGACAATGATTAAACACAAGGTGACGAAGACCACTACAGCCACCACACCGCCGATCAGCGCATGGTCTGTGCCGTGCTGCCCCACTGCGTTTGGGTCTGAGGAGGAGCAGACAGAGAAGACGGTGTCAAGGCAAATAACAAAGCACATCAGGCAAAACATTACGACCACCTTCAGAATATGTAGTTTAATATATGGCAGAGAACTACGGTAGTTATTCTGATTGTACAAAAAAAAAATCATCCTTACATACTTAGGTCTTATATAATGCATTATTGGATGTTTTTAAGCAACTTTTAAGTATTCTGTAGTATAAATTAAATGTATTGTATTATGTTTTGGAAATTTCCCCAAGCCTTAATTGAAATATTGGCAGTAAAAAACAACAGCAGTAGGAAAAGGCCGGCTTTAAAAGAGTAACATTTTGTATCAAGTTAAAAATAATGTCTACTTTTGTCGAAATGTACTGATGAGACAATGAGTTATGACCTGATTAAACAAGCCAAACTTGTCATGCCATGCGATAAAATTGTCAAAGGCTTACAATTTACTCTTTGTCTAGCAGAGATTTCAGAAGCTAAATATAGCAGAATAAAAATATAATTCCATCCCTCCTTGAGCAAATCCCCTCAGCTAGACTCTTATTAATAATACGTGTAGATCAAAAGGAAAAGAACTGTGAAAAATCTGTTTTTGCAAAGGATCTCTTAATTTGTTGCCTAACATTTTCCCAATAAACTGAAGGTGGTCCTATGTTATGCTTGATCAGAGTACATGAAAAACACCATAGCCAAAACAGCACAAACCAAGAGCTTATTCCTAAAGATCTTTTTGAGCAGTTTCCTCCTGTTGCGTGGAGGCTTGAGTAGAATAAAATGCAGATAAGTGAGACAGACAGAGGACCTGCAAAACGAAGGAAAATGAAAAGAGGAAAAAAAGACTTTGAATAATTTAGGCTGGGCCCTGCAGGAGTCCCCAACATGCAAAGCAGGGCAGCGGTGAAGAGACGTACACAGTAAATAAATCATCATAGAGAAAATACAAAAGGGAAGATTGGTATTATTCTAGTTCTTTGCCAGGAAAGACAAAAAAAAGAGTTGTAGAGAAAATGAAGTAAGGTTTTGCCACTGCCCCTATAGGCGTCGGCGGAAACAATTGTCAAGTCTTAAAAGACAAGTCGGTTCAAGCCTCATGCAAAACCCATCAAAAGACAATGAAACTTCCATGTATTCACCCGTCTGCCTTTGAGGTCAGTCAAGGTAAGGCTAAGGACGAGACACTAGCAGGGCCACGCCGGATGAATGTGGAAAAGTTGACAGAGACGGCGGCGGAGGAAACCCTGTATTATTCATATGTATCAGTCTATGACACCTGAGAAATTAGCAGTCCTCATTATCCTGCCGCTTTGAGTGCCGAGCCGGGCCGTGCAGCTTGTGCCACACAGCCGCTTGTCACTGTCGGTGTGTTTGTGTGCAGGGAAAGAGATGGCTCAAATAGGGCACAGCGGCAGTGCTGATGGAAAGCAGGCAGAGACACTAACACATTTGCATACGCCTGATCTATGTAAATTTGGGAACATGTCTACGCACGGTAGAGGGTCTGCTCTATAGACATTTCAAGATAAGCCAGGCAGTGTCAAACCAGATACTTGAATGCTGTATATAAGGTGGCATCTGTACTACTTATGAGTCAATAGTTTCATTAAATGCAAAGAGCTTACGCGGGTTTAACGTACATGTCAGAAATCGCAATTCATAACTGAAGAAAACTCCCAAATTCATAAGGTGTATAATCGCCATCATTAAGAAAAAAAGTTCTAATAATAAGTTAAAAGGATTTTTCACGGAAAATTACAGGAGACTGACGGATACAGACGCAATTGAGCGCCTGCACCCTCACCAACAGGGACCGCCTACTTTGAGTTTCTGGCAGTGAATTTCCAATTTGATTTTTCCCATTGACTTTTGGCAAAAGGTAATCAGCTATGGGGTAACTGGCTTAGGTAAGACAAAGAGATGAAAAGGCCGGAGGGGACTGCAATCATTTACTTAATCATTGTTTTTTTTCCTGATATCAATGGGAGAATGTGTGAATATTAATCCACTTTAGTCATTACAAAATTCTGCTGCTTTTGTTCCATCCATCTATGAGTTTCAATGTATTTTGTACAATGACAATAAATAAAGAACTATCAAATAGCCATCTCTCTATCAACCACAAGACCTTGAGCTTTATTTCAACTTTCTTCTAAAACATTTTTCAGAGGTTTTAAAGCAACAGCATGTAACATTCTAGGTGTTACGTCATCTGCACAATTCCATGGAAATAAGTTAAAACCATACTTCATAACAATGTCTATGTAGATAAGTTTTATTCCACTCTCACAGGTTTACACAGGTTTATGTACGTTTTTCAGTGCTATAAAAACATCACAACATTGTTATAAAAACCTCAAAACAATCGCATTATACACATTAATTAGCAGTTTCCGTCGTGCCTTTTTACTTTTTAGATTACAATTTTGTGAAAAGTCTGAAATGAATGAGAAATTTACCTTCAGAACCTCGCTGGGCTTTGACTATTCAGCTTCACACATACTGTACATGCACAAAAGTGACTTGCTCGAGGGCAGAAATAATTGGTAAACACAAATGATATTGCTTCATTAGTGGTTGGAAGACTGCCCGCAGAGAGTCACAATGAAATTCTTTTCTACAATTCACATCAACCATCGTTGGGAGTCCATCATATTGAGAAGAATCCCCATTTTGACATTGTAGTGGAAAGTACATGTGCACTCCAAAGAACCTCTCTAACAGGGATAATTACAGGTTAACTGAAGCCAGTCAAGTTGAACAGCTTCACTCCAAGGCACTGTGGAGTCCATCACAGCACACATATTGACTTTCACTTTACCAATCTTTTCTTTAGGTGCCCGCCCATGTGGCCAAACTGAACAGCTGCATGGCTCACTTTCACTCCTCCTCTCTCGTCTCCAGTTCTGCAGGTCTTCACACCCGACTGCCTCTGACTGCCACGTTGCTCCTCACACCTCTTTCTGTGCTGTAGTTCTGCTTGATCAGTGGTGCAAAGACCAAAGGACTAACACATATACTGGTGTCCCTCCTCACCTCTATGCGCCAGGACACTCTTCTCACCATCATGGCAGCCAGTCATGGCTGTCCAGTGGAACTCATGCACTGTACACTTGTGTATGAGGTTGTTTTGTGTGAGAGGTTATGTGTGAGAGAGTGTGAGGTAAATCCCTGCACATTCCAGAAGAATGTTTTCTTGGGGCCTGCGCTATCACAGCTTTACAGAAAAACAAGTTTGACAATCATTTACAAAAACAAGGATCACTTTATGCCACACATAGCGCTATACATACTACAGGCTGGGGCACTACAGTATGTGGTGACTGTGAGTTAGAACCAGTGCCTTGGATAATAGTTATTCATTCCCCCCACCCCCCTGTATTGCTCAACCACAATTTATTTCATTGACTACTACTTGACATTTGCACAGGACTGGATTTGCTACTTGCTATTGTATTATTATAAATAAGTGAAAATGAAAATGAACTTATACATTCATTTTGTTTAAGCAATATTAGGGGCTTACTTGGGTGGGATGAGACACAATTCCCACAAGACGAGACAAGTCCACGAGAGCAAGACGAGATTTTGATCTGATTTATAATAAATACATTGTGCGGTTCAGTTCACAGTTTTGGCCACACCATTTTTTATCCCCCCCGCCATTGTAGCACTGTTATTTGGAAATAAGGCTTCTCCAGAAGTCTAATTCACCAGCATTAACTTGTTTTTTTTGTCCGTGCCAATTGTAAACACACACAGATTGTGCACACATTAATCCTCATGTATAAACAATCTTTTATCTCGGTGGCACAAGATCCTGTCCCATCCCTTTTACCAACTAATGGTTGTTTTGTGGTTATGCTTGCTTCTTAATTCTGTCTTTTAACATACAGTGCTTTGACCAAATAAACAAAATAAAAGTAGATACAGGTGTTAAATATGATTAGAATCATAATATAGTTCTATTTGATAAAAATGTATGCCTTTTCTCCTCACAATAGCAAATTTTGTTTTTACTTTTTCTTTATCTATACATGTTATAAAACGTATGATTTTAAAAGTGAACATTTCACCCATAATCTTTCAAATTTGTCCCATGAAAAGTTGCTAATGCACACGGCATGCTTCATCTGTTCTGCTATAATGTATTCTGTAGAACGCACCGAGCTACGGCGGGGAGTGAGGACACACAGCACGGGGAAAATGGAGATTGATGGACAGGAAAAGACTGAAATTTAAGACAAACTGAAAGACGCCACTGTGGAGAGGGATCTAGAGGAGAGGATTATACATTTTTATGGTTCCAGGAGACATTATCTTTTAATAAGGGCACATACATTCTTCTCTGTGTGATTTAATATGGGAGCGTGGCAGAGCAAACTCCTTTTTAATATTTATGGTTCTCTCCTTGTCACCTGGCCTTGTGAGCCGGGCAGATTTCATAAATTAAAGGATCACGGCTTCTTTTTAACCACTCCTTAACTGGACTAAACCATTACTGCCACTATAGGGTCACACACTGCGACAAAAATATAATGGCGAGTTGTTATGGTGTATGTGTATGTCAATGGTTCTCAAAACATACCGTAGGTTCAATCTCATATGATCGTGATGATCGTGTTTTTTCTAATTATGACCTTGTTTGGTGAGATAAGACGTGTGGTCAATACTTATCATAGTTTTACAAGTTGCAGTTTGTGAAGAAAATTTGAAAAAAACTAGTTGACATTTACAGGAATTAGAGGTCTAAAAGGAATTTTTTTGGGGGTAAATAGGACTGAAAATAATTATAAAAAACAACCGAAACAAACAACGAAAAACTGCTGAAGACCCCAAATACCACCAGAAATATGTAGCAGTTTTATATGATTGGTATTGTGTTTTTATTGTGTTTTGGATATTTATTAGCGCTGAAGCAACTGAATAATTTCCTTTGAGGATCAATAAAGTATTCTGATTCTGAAAAAGTCTACACTATTACATAGCCTTCAAGCTACCATTATTTCAAAAATCCAATTACATTGAAAAGCCTAAAGTTACTTAGTCGTGACCATATTTTCTTATAGTAAAAGTCCACATGGCCGACACAGACAGAGCTTAACCACAGAAAAGTGAACACAGAGAATATTAGGAGTTCAAATATTCCATCAAGGGCCCAGCTGGAGAGACGCCATGTGAGTACAAGACGAGAGGCAAAGATTAAGTCCCAATTTAATCAAGTGCTCACTTCCATTTCAAAGACCCACCTGCACAGTAACACACGTACATAGATACACATGCAAGAGACAGGATTCTGGAGAAATGCTGCCAAAGCGTATTTATTTGACCATAAAGAATGATAATAAAAGAACTTAAATGCCCCTGTTTCATGCTAAATAAATTAGCAAAATGGTAAAAAGAAATGGAGAAGTAATGTCAGAAAATCATCTCCGGGGAAAAAACAGAATAAACTTTTTTGTGCAGTCAAATAACATTGCTAAAAGCTTTGGACCAGGATCAAATCTGGAACACCGCTGGGTCCATAAGAAATGACATTATCTTACAGTCCCATTGACGAAATAATCGAACACAACACATATTACACTGTATTGTGTATTCTTCTTTCCAAACCTGCAGTGAAGAAATCTAAGAAGTGGACCAGTAAGGCAGTGGAGGAGCTACGTGCGTGTTTGGACATTACAGACTGGGAGGTTTTCAGAGCTGCCACAGATAGTTTGGATGAGTACACGGATACTGTGACGATCATACATTCGATTCTGTGAGGACAGCATCGTACCAACACACACCAAAGTCACTTTCAATAATGACAAATCCTGGTTCACACCTAAACTGAGGCAGTTAAGGCAGCAGAAGAAGGCAGCGCACAGGGCAGGAGACAGAGGGCGCTACAAAGATACGCAAAGTATCGGATTTAGCAAAGAGGTTTTTCGAGCGAGATCACAGTACAATACACGTCTGAAGCAGCAGTTCTCTGACAACAACCCCGCCTCCGTGTGGAGGGGGCTCCGGCTTCTCACCAATCATAAGCCCTGACCCCCCCCTGCTGCAGACAATCGAAAAACTGGCTCAGCAACTTAACACCTTCTACTCCAGGTTTGATGTGACCACTCCCTCCCCCACGGTGGCCACCTCCGCCAACCCAAACCTGGTCCCCTCCACCCCCCCCACCACTCTCTCAGTTCAGGAACAGGATGTTCACAGGCTATTTCGGAACTCCAACCCCCGAAAAGCTGCTGGACCAGACGGCGTCTCTGCCGCTACATCAAGACACTGCGCAGGAGAGTTAACCCCCGTCTTCACAGACATTTTTAACACCTCCCTGGGGTCATGCCATGTCCCAGCCTGCTTCAAGTCTGCCATCATTGTCCCTGTCCCCAAGAAGCCCCGGATCACTGGTCGTTAATGACTACAGGCCTGTGGCGCTGACGTCTGTAGTCATGAAATCATTTGAACGCCTGGTCTTGCCGCCACCTCAAGTCCCTTCACCTCCTCCCTGCTGGACCCCCTGCAGTTCGCCCTACAGAGCCAACAGATCTGTAGACGACACCATCAACCTGGCACTCCACTTCATCCTACAGCATCTGGACTCCCCAGGAACCTACGCCAGGATCCTGTTTGTGGACTTCAGCTCTGCGTTCAACACCATCCTCCCTGCTCTGCTCCAGGACAAGCTCTCCCAGCTCAACGTGCCTGACTCCACCTGCAGGTGGATCACTGACTTCCTGACGGATCGGAGGCAGTGCGTGCGGCTGGGGAAGAATGTCTCAGACACTCGGACTATCAGCACAGGAGCTCTCCACAGGGCTGTGTACTTTCTCCTCTGCTCTTCTCCCTGTACACAAACTGCTGCACCTCCAGCCACGACTCCGTAAAACTGATCAAGTTTGCGGACGACACCACCCTCATCGGGCTCATCTCGGACTGAGGGATGAGTCTGTCTACAGGAGGGAGGTGGACCGGCTGGTGTCCTGGTGCAGCGGTAACAACCTGGAGTTCAACGCCCAGAAGACAGTGGAGATGATCGTGGACTTCAGGAAAGTCCACAGCCCCCCAGCCCCCCCTCATCATGACAGACTCCCCCATCACCACCGTGGACTCCTTCCGCTTCCTTGGCACCACCATCACCCAGGACCTCAAGTGGGAGTCCACCATCAGCTCCCTCATCAAGAAGGCCCAGCAGAGGATGTACTTCCTGCGGCAGCTGAGGAAAGCCAAGCTGCCAGTGCAGATGATGGTGCAGTTTTACACGGCCATCATTGAGTCCATTCCTCACCTCCTCCATCACCGTGTGGTACGCTGGAGCCACAGCCTTCTCTCTGCTGAGAAGGTGATCGGCTGCAGACTTCCATCTCTGCAGGACCTGTACGTCTCCAGGGCTCTGGGACGAGCAGATCGGATCACAGCTGACCCTTCTCACCCTGGACAAGGTCTATTTGAGCCACTCCCCTCAGCCCCTCAGGCAGGAGGCTACGGTCCATCCGGACCAGAACCTCCCGCCACAAGAACAGTTTCTTTCCCTCTGCTGTTGGACTCATGAACACTTCTTAAACACCTGCCACTTTAACTGCAACTATTCATCACTCACTGCACTGTCACTTTCTGCACATTAACTTTAAATTTAACTGTAATTTTGTGTACATAGTAATGCCTATTTTTATTTTTTATTTTATACTATAGTTATTTTAAATTGTTTCTTAATGCATGCCCTTTTGATTGAATATATGTTGTTTTATTATTGCTCAGTAATTACATACACTTACTGCACGGCATTAAGTGTATGTTGCACTTAATGCCGTGCAACATACACGGCATTAAGGTGCAGTGTATGTTGCTCCTTAATGCCGAGATAAGTTCCTATGTTGTGAATTTTGTTCATTGACAATGGCAATAAACCCTTTCTGATTCTGATTCTGATTCTTGATATTCCATTGTCTCTCAGTAGCCGACATAAGCACATTGTTGCCCTCCTCCCACACTTCTGCCTTCCTTTTTTTGTATAACTGTTCTTGTTGACGCTTTAGTAGCATTGGTCTCGGGAGCTCGGATCAATAAAGCAGCAGAGTGGCTTTAGCGTGGCTTGTACAGAGCTGCAGTGTCCTTGCGCTTCCAGCGAGGGTCAGCAGGTGTTTAAGTGTGTGTTGGTAAGTAACGGTCAATGTGTTACTATAATAGGAAGCTAGATTTAAAAAACAAATAAAAGTGCTAAAGGGACAATGCAATAGAAGTGCAAAGTTTAAGAGTCACAAAATGTAAAAATAAATTGCTTTTGTGAATCAAATCAAATTGTCCATATAAATGAAAGTTAGACCCAGATTTACCATGGTCATTTCCAGTGCTATTGTATGCATTAATAATGTGGCTTTTGAAGATTTACGCTTTTCATCGTGGACAATAAGGCATGTGAATGGGAAAAAAAAGGTTATTTAATCCTGATATTCCGTGTTTTATCGAAGGCCTCGTAGCTGCACGCATCAAAGCTTTTAGAGAAGGCAAAATGAGTGGGAAGGAAATTTAAAGGGGACATATTGTGCAAAATCAACTTTAATGAGCTTTTACCCTCGTCACAATGATGTTTCCTCACCATTAGTTTGCTCAAAGTTGTATTTTGATTGATTCATGCATGTTTGAGTAATCCTGTATTGTCCTGCAACTGAGGCTCAAACTCCCAAAAAATAATAATCCTATTTTCCTCCTATCTCCGCCCACATCCCCGTACTTAGTTTTGATTATTTGAAAAGTTAAGGCAGTCTTGGTGAATTTAATGCATTTTTCCTGTTGTGTGAAGCACAGCCTTGTGTACAAATTGTGCTCTACAAATAAACTTGCCATTATATTCGTATACATATTAATTAGGGTAAGATTGTGGTTAGGATCAGGTTTAGGAACCGTGCATTTGTTTAGGGTTAGGGCTTTAGAACATAGAACACTGGTCCCTCTTGGATCAATGTTGCGATTTACAATGAACAAAATGTAAAATGATGATTTACTTACGTTATAGTTCAATATTAAAGACCTGAAAAAACACATGTCTACTTTAAAAAATTGTGGAGCAATTCCTGGAGAAGAAATTGACAATTTGATGTTGTTGAGGGGTGCAGACTTAGTCTTATTTAATTAATGTTTACTTATCAAGAGTTTGACCCCCCAAAAAAACCAACAACATTACAAATATTTATCCGTTTGCAATGCATAGTAAATAATGAAAAGACTTGTCAGCATCATTTATCGAGGCAATTACATCCAACTTTTCTTTTCTTTTGGCTGAGATTGGAAATATAGACCTCGGCTCCTAAAGCTGTTTTAGTGCCAAGATCAAAGAACCCTCTGAGACAGGAGTAAAGCAGAAAAATGTAGCAAGAAAGCTCTACTCTTTCACACGTACACACAAGTGCAGGAAGACGTACAGCGGACACGTGCTGTGCTCATATGGATCAAACAAATGTTCACTGCAGATTATACACTAACTATGTACTAATCTTCCTTCTCAAAATAAATTAATTGTGGCCATTGGAATGACAACAGTGTAAAATATACGAGCAACACAGCATAATTAATCATATGAATTCATTTCACTTGAGACTGTCCATCAAAAATGCCAATCATTCTTTCAAATTTTTCAATACAGTGGATGACGACTAGTGTTCTGAATGTGCTTACAGACAAATTAGAATATATTATTATAGGATAGACGACATATTTGAACTCATGTCTAACCATTTCAAATTTTAATTTTGTTTATTCTATCCAATTTCACCAGTGTGACCAGCACTTAACTTGGCTATTCCAAAGGTAGCCATGATGATCTTTCCTCATTGAGATGAAATGAATTGAAATAGCTATTAACCCATAATTCATATCACTCGCCCCGAGGAAGTAATGATTTTCCTGCCTCTGTCCAACACTACTATTAGAAATTGTTGCCATAACTCTTCCCTAAAGCTAGTTAATGTGACAGCTCATCAATAAACTCGCAGGCAATAAGTGGAGAGCCCTTTGCATTATGTTTTAATTCCTCTTGTGTTCCAGTGTTTTATGGAGCAGGAGACGGGGGAGTGGTGCAAAGGAGGTCCAAAGGTACAGCTCAATATTTAACCAATCTTCCGTGGGGGACACTGCAAACGAAACTTAGCATTTCAGTAACAAACCATTTACCCTCCAGGAAATATGTCTTATGTTCATTGCATGACCCAACCTGTGGCCTCCATCTGAAGATGAGATCGATAACAATGGAATAAAGCAGCGCCTCCGAGGACTCGCAATGGACCTTTGGTTTATTGGGTTTGCACGAAAAAAGAAACATTTTAAGGTAAGTTTAAAGGTGTAAATGGGGTTGGTCAGAGCATGAAGAGACTATAACATTTCTGAAAATATATGCGTCGACAAGAGCAACAAGAAAGAACAAGCTGCACTATATGTAACTTTTCTTAAATGTTATTGCTTTGCCTAGAATGCTCCACAGTATGGCATTAAACTGATCTCGTTATTACACATGTTTTTTATTTCCTTGAAACACACGCATTCTTTCTGTTCTCCACAGATCTGACCTGCCTGGCATCACCTGCTTGTCTCCATGGAGATATATAAACCATGCTGTGGAACGTTCCAGGGAAATCAATAACATCTTCATTATGGCAAGCAGAAAAGTTCCTCAGTGTACCTTTAATCTCCGTCAAATCAATGTGGATATATGTCTGTACCTTTCACAATAAAAGCTCCAAACGCTTGACTGTAATGTATGCTAGAAAACAAAATAAAATGAATATAGGCAACACATCAATGGCAATGTCTGTATGTTAAGAGCACATTAAAAGCACTCATTCATTCATTTTCATTTTCTACTGCTTGTTCCCGGTAGGGGTCGCGGGTGACTGGAGCCTATCCCAGTGCCTTTGGGCCTTAGGCGGGCTACACCCTGGACAGTGGCCAGCTCGTCGCAGGGCTAACACAGAGACAGAGACACACAGACAAACATTCTCTCTCACACTCATTCACTAGGGCCAATTTACAGTTGCCAATTTACCTAACACAGGCATGTCTTTGGACGGTGGGAGGAAGTCGGAGAACCCGGAGAGAACCCACGGTAACACGGGAAGGACATGCAGACTCCACCCAGAGAGATCATGTGATGTGATGTTGGTCCAGGACTCTACCTATGATACCTTTCTTGGGAGGAGAGAAACTGGCCTTAACCGTTTACCGGATGTCTCTATTCTCTCTCTCCTATTCACGCTACAACTGTCCTGTCTAATAAAGCCGCCGGGCCAGAAAAATCTTTAAAAGGGATAAGGGTCAGATTTACATTTTCGATAACAGCTAATCTGCTGGCAGGCCTTTATGAATACAATAAAGCAAGGGCAGTGAGCCAACGTGTACTTTTCCAAAGCCTCGACTCAGGATGGAAGGAAATCAGGCAGATTGACATCCACTTCTGCAAAATAATACCTTTTGACAAAATTGTCATAAAAAGAGTAAATTGCCGCATTTCTATCTACTTTCCCGAAACTTAACAGAAAAGTTATCATCCAGATAGACTTCTTTCTCGCTCGTCATAAAAGTACAAACTGAATAATAATCACATACAAAAAATATTTGAAATAGCTTTAGAAAGAGACACTTTTATCCAAACAATTAAACCAAAAACATTGTATTCAACACTCTTTCTGCCGTTCATCTGTTTTGTCCTACATCACATTAATCACAATTAGCCAGGTAGAGGTTAATTAACATCACTTTCCATTACATGTCTGTCATTCAGGTTCGCCTCTAGGCTCAGGAGAAGCGCGCTCAGCTGCATGTATGACAGGAGATAATGGAGTCGTTACACTCCGGGCTCTGATTGGCTGCTGGATGTCGTGATAGCAGGAATGATTTTAGGACCTCCCACTTGACCCTGATGTAATGCTGAAAGGTCAAGAAGCAGTGCACAGAAGGCCAGGATAGACGTACCAAAAGATGTTTCATTAAATACCTTCTGTTGGAAATTAGAATACAGTTTGCAGGATAAAAGGTACGACCAGGGTACTACCAACTTCTAATACAAAAAATAACTAATCATTTTCCAAATAATAGATTTACGTCAGCATTTATTACAAACCTTTAATTTAGAAAAGATGGCAGACTGAAATTCAGAATCTGATATGGAAATAGGCAGTAGTCAATAAAATGAACTCTTGATCGATGGAAGACATGCTCAGAGCATAAATTAATCGACTTTGAGAGGGCGTGGCACGATCTCTCAAAGCTCTGATACTGAACAAGCATGTGATCCATATACTACACTTACAAGACGCGATAACAACTGTGCATACAAAGAAGTACTGGTACATTGTCTTCATATGTAAAAAGTGGAGATAAATAGGACAATATTTGCACTTTTTAGAGTATAGGCCTAAAAGCTCCCACATCGGCCAATATTTAGTTTGGGACACAGACTGTGTAAGAGAAAGACATAAAGCTTTGTTTTGACTTTAGTGCAATGAGGAGCGGCATAAAATGTGATTACACTGCTCCCTTATGGGTAAGAAACAAAACAAGGCTGTGTAGGTCTAAAAATATATGTATACATTTCTTTTCTTATTATTCTTTTATTTTGTATAGAGCAGTGCACATTATAGTAAGTATTTGAATAGAGGAAAAAAATACTTGCAAAAGGAACAACATACAAAGCAGTCAAAATGAAAGCATCCAAGGCTTTCGACATTTTTTGGATTCACTTTGCAAATCATTTTTCCTCTATTCAATGTTGCGTGGCCTCATCCACAAAGCACCTGCATGCTATTTTTGTGGTTCCTAGAAGTGCTCACCATTAGTGTTTTATTTCTAGTCAGAATAGTTGAGCTTGTAGTAATTTCAAGTAATATATTTTGGAGAAAGTGATCAAAATCAGCCCTACATATCGGCCCAAAAATATCAACAGAGCTTATAGGCCATCAACTGCTCAGGATTCACAATTTATCCCCAAAACTACAGTAATCATTGAGTCACCATCGATCCATTAATTACTAAACAGCTAAAGGCTTAAAACCTTACAAGGAATATTTGTGCAGTAGCAGAGAGTAGCCTTCTTTCCTGGTTCAAAATGCAGCAGCAAGAGAACTAAAAGAAGAGAGCACATTACGCCGGTGCTCGAGTCTCTTCACTGGCTCCCTGTCGAGTTTAGAATCAAATTCAAACTCCTCCTCCTGACTTACAAAGCCAGAAATGACCTGGCCCCATCCTACCTCAAAGATGCTATAGTACATTATCATCCAAACAGAGCACTTCGCTCTCAAAATGCTGGACTTCTGGTGGTCCCAAGAGTCTCTAAAAGCACAATAGGAGGTAGAGCGTTTAACTAAGCTCCTGTGCTGTGGAATCAGCTTCCCGTCCATGTTAAAGAGGCCGACACAGTCTCTTCATTTAAGACCAGGCTTAAAACGTTCCTCTTTGAAATTGCTTATGGTCAGGCCAGTTAGGAACAGAAATAAAAACCTACAGTTCCCAGGTTTGCTGCCCTAGGAGCAGGGCAGTTAATTAATTATTAATATATATAATAATTAATATTTAATTTCACTTACAATTTTCACTTGCAATTTGTCCACGAGAGTAGAGCAGGCACACTTTACTTCATTTTGAGCAATACCATGCATTTACTTAATCTTGAAACAAGAAAACGTGAGCTTCCTCCACTTTTGGGAGTTCAAACCCACCAAAACATCAGCCGGTATGCTAGAACTTACTTTAGCTCTTTCCCTATACACAGTGTTTCCCTCACGCAACCAGACAGCTTTATTAAAGAGGCAAAACGTCACCGGGGCTCCTCTCCAGCTCCGCACTTGTTTGCTTTCATCCCGGGCCTGTGAAAAGGGCTGGTAATAAATCAAGTCGACACATGAAAGCAGATAGTGTGGTATCCTGTGACTGCGAGACGCGCTCAAGCAGTCTGATATTTAGATTCCCCCAAGATACACCGGGATGCTCTGCTCCTTTTGTGTTGGCGCGGTAGCACAAACACATATCAGAGAAAGAAGACACGCAAGATGAGGAATATCCAACAACGTGTGCAAGTCTCTTATCTACACAGAAGTCTGCTGAGACACGGGGACTGAAGGAGGAGGAGGAGGAGGAGGAGGAGGAGGAGGAGGAGAGGAAAGATGGCGAGGGAGAATGTAAAGCAAAAGAGGCAAAGACCAAATAGAGGTGAAGGAGTCAAGGCTCCAAGAGAGGCTTTAAAGATGACAATTTACTGAGGAGCCAAGAGGAGAAGGATCTATACTGCGTTCCAGTTGTCCTCAGAGGGTGGAGTGACGTTTCTGAAGTTTCTGTGATCAAGTTGTCGACCTCATCACAGCCTGTGTACAGCAGCGACTAAATCAAGTAATAAATACAAGGAAAAATCCGCTAAAATTTTGATAATTGTATTTAATTTATTGACCAGGACATTGTTATTATAGTATACAGCATTGTTTAAGAGTGGATCTTCTTTTGCTTTTGTTGACACAAGTGTAGACGTTAGCAACATTAGCATAAAAGAGCATTTTGTAACTGCAGAGGCTCAGCGGCAGCGCAGGAGCAGATTCTCAGACAGCCGAGATATCACTATCACTATCAATATTTTGGATGTCAGATATTTACTTTCACCAAATGCAGGGTGCAGAACTTGAGTTATGAAATGGACTCAGAGTTTGCAATTTATGTTCCAGTTTAAATTTACAAGTCGGAACTTGGAAAATCCGCTGCGATAGGCCAGAGATGATGCCAAAAATGTAACACACAAGGTTCCTTTTTTTGACGACCCTTTCTATCAAAACTTGATCTAACAAAGGTTGTCTGTTGAATAAAGCAAATAATGGGCCCAACCGACTTCATACCAACCACCACCAAATGAGGAATAATCATCTCAACATTTAATTTCACTGATTGAGAATGACTCTTGGATGAGAGTCGAAATGTTTCGTTTTTTCTAAAACAGAGTCCAGAGGACTGAATCTTTTTCGACAATGGAACACGCCTGGACGAATGAGGGATTACACCGACACATTACAATTTATCATCACTTATTTTTTACACTTTACTCTTTACATTTACATGTTTTTAATATGCTTGTTCATCAAAACACATTTAAATACATACTGTAGGTAATGACAGACTTTTGACCGACGGATGAGAAACAAGGCAGTTTTCTTTTCGAAAGTGAGCATAAGGTCATAATAATGGTTGGCATAGGGATTGCTGAAGTAAAGAGCATTCGTTACCAGTTCCCATCAACTTTACAGTGAAAATATGTGCAAATAGAATGAATTTTTAAAAAATCACCATGCGCGGTAATTTGACAGAAAAACAACAATTTCTAATAAAATCTAGACCCAACAACATGAATCCGTTCCATTTATTTGTGACTAAAGAAAACCTCTAATGCATTCAATATTTGCTCTTTTGAAGGCACAGAAGAGTTGGAAATGCTGAAAAGTAGGACGAAACAAAAGGTAATATATTTGAATTGCGCTATTGCAATGACAACAGATGAATACAATTTCCCCAAGAATATTTCAGTCAACAGTTTATAAGTATGAGAACAAGGTGGTAGTGTCGTAACAAAGGGGCTTTTGCACTTGGAGGCAGTGAACCATGAGAGAAAGTGACAGAAATGAGGAACAGGACAGGCGAAGTGGAGCAGGCGCAGTGCATGCAGAGGAGTGTAGGGGGCAGTACTGTACCTTGGTGTTCGGTGACTGAGTGCTCGGAGCGGTCTAACTGAGCTGTGGACTCTGGGGTGAAGGGATGGAGGGGGGCAGTGGTGGGTGGAGGTGGGGAGGTGGGTGCGTCTGGTGGAGGGCAAACACATACAAAAATACAACAAAACCAAATTCACATGGGTGCGGTTAGGTAACACACGTGAGGGCAAACGGAAAGGGTCAAATGTTACATAGGCTAATGCATGAAAGGCACAAACAGGTTAAAATGGAAAAATTACTGATGTGGATGCAAAATTAAACTTTAAGCAGGTTTAGCAGTGATACTTACCTGTTCCAAATACTGCACTTTTGAGATGAAGTAAAGTCAAGGTGAATTGCTTTGTACACTTAGAAGTAAGGCTGGTTTCATAGAAATGTGTTTTTTCTTTTTACTTTATTATTATTTTAAAGTTAATTTAAACATATTGAACAATATTTAAAGGCGCTGTACTTGATTTTTACGGTTCTGGAATGTGAAAAACAGATCTAGTTTATTTTACAGCCGTCCACATGTGTTGCTCACTTACTTAATGCATTCCCAGCATCTTAAATATTCACCGCGATGACCTTATAAGCACTTCTACAAATCTCTGAGTCCAGAGCTGGGTAAAGCTAACAAACATTAGCATGCAACGGCGCACTTCCTGCTTCTCGGAAAATAAAACGCTTTATTTTTAGAAGCAGATACTTTAACAATATATCTGTACTGGGGCAAAACAAAAATATGGCATTAAACATATCTATCTCCATGGAGACAAGCAGGTGACGCTACTAGACAAAGTTACAGATCTGCATGCATTCTCACAGTGAAGAATGCATCATCACAAAGCAATAAAAACACCTGTGATTGAATAAAGGTAGGATCTGCATCTTTAACTTGTGTCACAACTCTTTCTGAAACAATCCTGAGTACTCTTATTTCTGTTTATTTATTAAAAACAGTTAACAGTTAACACTTTATTCACTGTAAGGAGTCTTGTCCTCTGCATTTGACCCATCCTTCAATGTGGACGGGGCATATCCTCAGGACTACAGGGTTTTTTACATTTTTCACAGGTATTTACATTTATAACTTGAATATTTAGATACTACTTCCTTTACTTTGAAGTATACAGTACAACTGGGATCCATGAGTGAAATTCGTATTACCATAAATATATTTTTAAACGTAATGTAAAAGAATGTAAAAGTAAGGAATTAGGAATAACAGCAGAAACCATGGTCTGACAAAGTTAATGAGGTTACAACACGACCTCAACTTTTTATATTTTAGTCCTTGTACAATTTTACTGTCCGGGTTTTTAATTGTCTGCGCTCCTCTCTCTCTGGGGCGAGCGTCCTGTGTGTCTCTGTGACATTTCAGCCTGAGCGTGAATCACTAAGCAGCTCGGAGGACACATTTGAGAAAAAGAGCGCAGGAGAGAGTGTCTTGTGGTTGTTGAGGTATCGTTAAGAAGGTATTTCCCGAGAAGTATAGAAGCAATTGCAAAAGGCTAAAAGGCGCGCTAATCACTAATGAAGCGCGGGAACAGAGATGGTGCCATTTGAGAAGAATGAGTAATGAATCTGGTAAAGACTTTCTGACCTGCCTATGCCCAAATTACATTTTGTGGAGCAGCAGAATTTGTCAGTCTAATGGCATCACTGTCACTAAGCATGTGGGTTTTTCTTGTTGTTGGCATTTGAAGGCATAGTTACTGTAGCAGCAGGACGACTCTAAGACACAAGGGACATTCATTAAGCGTTAGAAAATGGAAAGGAGTAACCTTTCTGGTGTAGGGTTTAGTTTGGTTTTGGTTTAGTTTATTTGCCATGTGCTGTTTAAAACCACTTTGGAAAAACATAGAAAACATTAAAGTACAGAGAAACGGAGAAAACCCCCCCATGGTTTATCTCCATGGATATTAGCGCTGCAAAATGTATCACAATTGAAACGGAATTGCAATTTGAATATTCGCAATTAATAAATCGCAAAAACTGCAATTATTTAGCAAAAATAATTTCATCTTCTCTTTTATTATGAAATATGATGCGATTCTTGTTTTAGTTTAGCAGTTCATATTTCAATCTTCTCTCAAATGTGTTATGGCTCTGTGCCTGCTCTGCCGCCCTCTGTCCTGCTGCCCAGGTTCTCCAGCTACTCGAGCGCGCAGATCAAAGCGTGCTAGTGCGTGCTCGTTCCCTCTCTCCACGCTCGTGCAGGGTCTGTCGGGACCTGCCCGGCCCCCCTGCTCTTGGCCGCTCCGTCGTCTTGTCCGTGCACGCTTGAGTTTGTTCTTTTGGTTTGCGCACTCACATCTCACATACATCCTGTTTTCATTGCT
The DNA here is from genome assembly GCA_015082035.1 of Chaenogobius annularis. Taxonomy (NCBI): domain Eukaryota; kingdom Metazoa; phylum Chordata; class Actinopteri; order Gobiiformes; family Gobiidae; genus Chaenogobius; species Chaenogobius annularis. Next base: position 695,156 of record BJKM01000045.1, read on the forward strand.
CGCACTTGCGCCACACCACTGATACCTACATACTCCCACCTCATTCCCTTTGTCTTTTTGTAAATATTAAATTCCACTCCGCCTCTTCTCCCCTCTATGTTATGGAAATTAACTACTTATTATTATTAACAAATGCTCCTTGAATAAAATGTCTAAACTTTGAACAAAATCCTACCACTAAAACATCAAATCTAATTCTAATTTCAATGCTTGTCAAACATTTTTTATTAGATATATTCCCAAATGTGTTCAGCCCTAATGGAGATGTTATTTTTTGCCTAGAATGTAAAACAGTATGGCATTAAATTCATCATCTAGACAAGCGGTTGGGGTTACCAGGCCAAGTTACAGGTCGAGCCCACTCACAGTAAGAATGCATGCGTAGTAGCAATAAAAATGTCTGTAATTGAATAAATGCAAGACAAATGAGTTTAATGTCAAACCGTGGAACATTCCAGGCAAAGGCAGAAACAACATCTCCATGGAAACAATCTGGAGGCAGACCCTCTAACAGAAAAGCATCTTTGTGGAAATGATGTCTGCAAGGTGAAGCACTCACCTTTTGTCTTTATATAGGCTCACTTTGCGATGGATGTAGTAACATAGAGAAGAGTTGCCGTACATTGCATTATATTGCAGCAAATATAACCCTAAATACCCTATATATAATACTCAATACTTCTATAATTCAGTAAGAAACTTTGTACCATGGTCAGAGCCGAGCAGATTCAAGTCTTTTCATGAACCGCCAGAAACCACAGTTCACCATGGTAAAATACAGGATCATTACTTATTAAAGGAGTCAGTGGAGGTTTCCATTTTGTGGCCTTGACTTGTCCTGGCCCTCAGTACTTCATGAACTATACATATTAACCTTGTTTTTTCCCTTCAGCATCTCCACATCTGTGCAGCCAAGGACAGACAGCAGTGAAGCAGGAACATGTCTGCTCCAGGCAAAATACACAATGGGCACATTTTATTTTAAGAGATTAATGCTGCTTTTAAATACAACCAGCTCACATGTAATATTAATAAGTGATCATTTCTTGATCTGCTCTAGTGCAAGTTCCCAAGACCACCAGCTACTGAAAATAAAACGAAACTGCAACGCAAACTGCTTTTTAAAGGTTTCAATCACATTATAAGTGGAACATTATAGTAGCTAAAGATATAGTAACTGGCTTAATAAAATACAACACCAGAGAATTAAAACCTCCTCTGAAGACTATGTATACCTAATGTTTATAATGCTAAATAGTTAGATTTTTTGTTTAACGTAACATTATTTTTTAAAGTTGATGCAGTTCTCATTTCTGTTAGAAACCTGTGGAAGACTTTTGTCCCGTACTGCGCTTTCTTTAAGTACAGTCTCTGATATATTGTGGAAATAAATGTACTTTTTGAGCATTAAATAACCATAGAAAAATGGCTTAATGTTGTTTTTTCTCCATCTTCTCTGCAATGGATGGGAATGACTTATCCTTCCTGCTGATATTCCAGACAACGCAGCACTAAATTCCGGTTTGTTCCCTGTGTGTGGATCTGGGACGATGGTTTATTTAAGGAAAGCCATTGGAGACATTTGTGCCACCTGAGGCCCCTATCCCCCAGTGAGAGAGAGAGGAGCATTAATCTCTCAACGCACAGCCCGGTATGCAAATGTTTCACTGCCCTACAAAAAGAATCAAATGGGTTTTCTTTGGACAATAATCACAACTGTTTAGAAAATCCAGATTTTCTACACTAATGGACTGGTCTTGTTTTTCTTTGATTTGTTTTAGTTTATTGTATTTGTTCAAGGGCATAAAGGTGCCTTTCGAGGCAACTGCTGCTATGATTTTGGGGTTACAAAAACAAATGGAATTGAATTGACTCAAAAATATTATTATTAATATATGTATTGCTTATATATACAATATATTCTAATTTCTTGTCATGCATCTGCTTTTCTTTGGTTAAAATAATGTTCCAGATTCTAGATTACATTTTTTACACAATATTTCTTTTTGAAAACACATTGGTATGAAGTACCTTACTGAAGCAGTGAGGCTTCTTGCAACAGGCCTTGAATGAATAATGAATGAAGAATGAACGAATGAATGAAGAATGAGAATAAGATTGGTATCTTGCCATTTATATTTAGCTGTTGTTTTTTGGAAATGGTAAGAAAAACAACCTGCTGTTGACACTGGACTTAGTGCATATCATCAATATCAGCTTACATGTCTAACGTTTGGCTTAGAGTTGTTGGTCTGTTGTGAGGGTCTCGTCCTTTCTCGTGCGTTTGAACTCACCGTACACATAGAGCTTGTATTCGGCGCTGCTTGTGCCCAGGTGGTTACTGGCCTCACAGCGGTATGTCCCGTTGTCCGTCTTGTTCAGAGAGGTGAAGGTGAGGTCGCGCCCTTCCACAATCATCCGGTCCAAGTCAGGCAGCTCGCCCCCATCCTTGGTCCACATCACGGGGTCAGGCCTGTGAAGTCATACAATCACATGTTACATAAATGTGAAAGGAAGGTGGAGGTGATTAGTGTTGGAGAGACTTACGAAGGGTTGCCTTTGGATACACACTCCAGTCTGAGGTACTGACCCTCCAGGGGCACAGAATGGAGAGGGTTAATCGCCACGCGAGGGGCGTCTGGGGAGAGGGAAGTCAACACTCACATGACATTTTCTGAATCATCGACTTATACATTCAACTTCATAAGCGCATTATATGTGACTATGTGTATGTGTGTATTTTTTTTTTTTTTTACAGATCTATGAGGCCTTTTTAAAGAAAGAAATAAAACATTATTATTGATTTTGATTGAATTTATTAATTTGACTTGTTAACTGCACATGCTATACTGTACTTGAGAGAAAAACATATTTGATCTTGTTCTTGTTGATCTATCTACATGTAGAGACGTAAATCCAAAAGACATTAGTGATGAGAACTCAAGACTGTTGCCATAGTAATGAACAATTTAAAGCAAAATTTGATATCTTCGAAAGAGAAAAAGTCCTCAAAATGTTGTATAAAACAGGAAGCCGAAAACCAATATCAAATCATAAATGATAATTATATTTTAAACAATAACCAAGTCAATGAGCTGTATTAGAGAATAACTAAACCCTGTAAAAGCCTCTCCTCTCTGCGCCTCAGTGATGTGTCTGCCACACACGTGTGCACTCACAGTGGACCTCCAGCACCTCGGTGGCCTGCTGCGGTGTCTGGGACAGGGCCACATGGTCCACGCGGCAGGTGTAGGCCACTCCATCATCGTTCCTGTCCACCTGCAGCTGGAGAAAGCTCTGCACCGTGAACGTCTTCCCCATAGGATTCACCACCTTGGCACCTTCAGAGAGAGAGAATAATCTCATGTATTCCAGAACATTTTGGAACAGCTCGAAACAAAAAGGTTAATCGTTTTTATGCAAAATAAGATTCAAATTAGATTTCAATTCAATTGTAGAACAAACTACAAAAAGAAAAAGAAAAAGTCAAAACCAAGACTAATGAAAAAACTAAATAAAAACAAACCAATATAATTTGCTATAATACTGTGGAAAAAGTGTTACTCACACCACATTTCGCAAACCACTGATCGACAACACTTTCACACAGTCTTCTGTGTAGAAAAGAAAAACTGTTGCAGAAACCAGCTGAACAGCACTGCTATTTACTTTACCATCAGCTCGTCTCATAGAACCGCCTCAGAGAAATAAAGTATAAAGGCGTGTAAATGGCATATTCTTGCTCTGTCTCACCTTCAGCAAATTCAGACTCGCTGCCCAAAATCAATCAATTCAATCAGCCTCAATGCAGCGTATGATTATTCGCAGCGCATTGCATTTGTACAGCGTGCCCATGGAGCCACTGCTGCCTCACCTGCTCTGTGATGTGAACAGCTGAACACCCTCATTACCATCACTCTGTTGGCAAAAATCTTCCAGCTCAGTGTTACCAAAAGTCCAGGTGTCCGCAAGTCGTCTACAAATTGCCCACTTATGGCATCGTTTTTTAGGTGCTGTATACGTTGGCTCCCACTGACCAAATGCCCTCAATCTGCAGCTGCTCCATTCCAGAAACGAAGGCTTGTGCAATATGACGATGACGATTAGTGACATTATTATATTGTAATTCGGTGCTTCTCTGTGCTCAAAGATAGACAACTCATCCATTTATATTGGTCAATAACAGATAGATTTAAGGTGCATATGACAGGTTCTCACGATTTTCTAATTATTACTTTGATTGATGAGATAGTCCAGGTGGAAAATATTTATCATAGTTTTAGAATGGTCAAATTGCAGTTTGTCAAGAAAAACACACAAATAAAAGTTGAAAATTACAGGAAGTACAGCTTGCAGTAGATAATGGAGAGACAATTTACACGTTTAAAAACATAATTTAACAAAATAAAGGTGTTATCAGGTATTATTATTTATCAAATTATAACTATTGTATAGATTAAATATGGATTTTAGCCTTTGTTTACTGCATGGTTCCAAGGTAACAGTTATGGAATTACCTCCATATCTGCTGCTCATGTCCAACCAGGAAGTGCACATTTCCACAGTCACCAAAATTGTCAAACTGGGGAAAAATAGGCCTTTTTGGTTAAAACTTAAATATAATCATGTTCACTAAAATGTTAGGGGAATGTGTGGTTTCATCTGTGATATGCACTTCAACCGTTTTCAAAGTGTGAACTCTCATCATATTCACATTGAAATAAAAGTGGCTGTTTTCTAACCTGAGTTATGCTATTTCTATAATTCTTGGGTTTTTCTTCTCTCTTTCAGACACATTCTATTAATAGTTATAGATCCAGATAGAACAACTTTACCCTCTGTATTCCTCTGTCTCCCCATCTTATCCTTAACTCCTCATGTGTGTCTTTCCCTGCTCTCTCTTGTGCCAATCACCTTCTCAGCTCAGTCACTTCCCCCATCCGCTGCTCTGAGCCCGCCTCCTGGTGAGACATGACTGACAGCTCAGCGCCAGCAACATCCAAGCACACAAAGATACGTTTTGGACAATAATAGTGAGGAAAAATGTTACCTTCAAACGTTGCTACATGATTTAGGTGATACAAATAGGGTGGTCAACTGTGGTCTTTTTAGAGAACCTTTTTAGAAAGGGACCGGGGCAGCTTGACCTCAGCTGGGCTATGACAATATGCTTTGATTTGCTTCGAGGGCAAAAATGACGCACATGTATGCAGGCATAAAAAGTCACATTGTGTGGAAAAATGTGGTGTGGTAAGGAAGAAAAATCCAGATTTAATTGTTTGATTAGGGCCAATAAATTGTCAGCTTTGAATTTAAAGGAGACATTTGCTACATCAACTTTAATGAGCTTTTAACCTAACAGTGTTTCTTCAGCCTCATCTTACTAAAAGTCGATGTTTTTGTTCCTACATGTTTGAGTAACCTTGTTTTGCCCTAAACTGAGGTTGAAAACGTTGTGTGTTCATTTACTTCAATTTACGCTATTTTTATTGCAGAAAAGTACATGAAAATGATGAGTACCGTGTACTATGGCTGGTGCTAAAGATGCATGTAAAAACATCTGAATAGAGAATTTAAGTGAGAAAACAACACATTTGAAGTTAAGTTTATTTCTCTATTTGAATGACATATAATTTATAGATTCTCGATTTTAGAATTTGTGAAACAAATCCACATTTCCATATTATGTTTTAGTTTACCATCATCATCATCATTGCCTATATTAATACAATGTTTTTCAATGCCACTTCAAGTCTCAATAAGATGTGTTTTAGTTTTGATTGCACTGTTATTTTGTTGAGGACCTAAAACTTAAGTACTTCAATCAGTGCGATGGACTCTCAGCTGCGACATGGACCACCTCATCGGCTGTGGTGTCCTACTCAACGCTGCTGCGTGGCCCACCATCGGCCCACGAGCTGCAGCAGAGTAAAAGGCTAAGGTCACTAGATCCTTCTCATTCTGTGACAATCAAGCTGAAAAGACAAAAAAAATACAAACTTGTACTTTTGGGAGAGTGTTGCAGAAGATGTACTCTGACTGTTTCTGTTCAAGAGGGAAGAGTGGCGACAGGTCTATTATTTGCAAAAAGTGTTTATGTAAAAATGTCCAACGAGAACATTCAAGTATTTGTCTCACTCTAGAATGATGTGTTTTGGTAACATGTTATAACAATGGTTTATACATTAGTCTATCATGACCTTCTGAGGATATCAATAGTATCCTGAAATAGTTATTTACTTTTTAGCCTGCAGGTTTTATTAGACAGGACCGTGTAACATGAAATGGGGATTAGAGCAATATCGAAGCTGCAAATCAATATCTCTACGCTTTTTAACAAAAAAAATCATTCTGTCTGGTTAAATGTATGCCCCCAAATGTGAACGTATATAGTGTTTGCAAATTAGCATATATAACATTACATACCTTGAATAAAATGTATGAAAAACATGCATTTGTATTTTTTTGGAGTATCTTGATAATGATATTCACACCATATTATGGCCATCCAACAGAAATGTGTTAAAATCATGTATTTAAATGTGAGGCTAAATTATCAGGAAAAATTGACATTTCTGTAAGATTAATCACAAAAGTGTAGAAATATCAATGATTTGACAGTTTACAACATCGCTGGTTACATTTTCAGCTTTTTTGTAGCATTTTTTTTTTTTTTTACTATAAACTTGTAGCATTTTTTTTTTTTTTTACTATAAACAATACACTCGAAATCCAAATTTTGCATATTTTCAAAACAACATTCACAATAATATCTGAAGTTCGGTATATTATCCAACTCTAATTTATAGTATGACAATATAATGTTTTTTTCACAAGCTTTTTTCATCATATCCATTTTCTAAAACATGCAGCTTTAACATAAAAATATTGATAGTATACAGCAAATGAGGAGGCTGGACTGTTGACCGTATTTAGTGTTATTAATGACCAACATTGGGCTGTGCTGTGTGCAGTGTGTGTCTTTAACCAGCGTGTTGGCAGAGTGCGCGGGAGCTGCAGCTGCTCTGTGGGCGGACTACAAACCATAAGCCAAATGGCCAGGCCTCTGACAACTGAAAACAGAAAAGACAACCACACTAAAGTAGAAGCTGACCCTTTCAAGTCCTTCACACAGGACACAGCGAGCCGAAGAGTTAAAAAAAAACAAAACGATTTGGTCTTTGAGGATTTCAGATGGGCAATATATCGAAATTTAGATAATACCACGAATGTTTGAATTTGAATTGAAATTTGAATTTTGTTAATAGTTTTAAAAAATGCTTGAAAAAAGAACTGATTAAAAAAAAGTTACATCATAAACTTTCAAATAAGGGTATCGTGATATTTCTGCAATTCTGTGATTTTACAGACATTTCACATTTTTCTGATCATTAAAGCTCAACTAAGATGTTTAAAGACATGTTTTACCACAGTTCTGTTGGATTGACACAATATGGTCTGAATATTGTTATTGTATTATATTCATGATATTCATTTTTGTCATTATCACCCTGAGTAATGCCTGTTTTTTCTTATATCTGCTGACTGACAGAGTTAGCAAAAAAAAAGAGATGCTGCAGACCAGACACGCTCAGTATTGCTACGGCCATAATTTCATGTCTATAGTGTGCTCTGGGGCAGTAATCCCCATTAGGAGCAGTGTTAGGGAGGTGTGGACATGATCTATTAGCCCAGCTGTGTCCAGGGAGCAGGACCTGTTGGCAGCCTTGGTCAGACCTGTCTCCTCAGCTCTGGACCGTCCTAACAGATGACTGACTCCAGGGAGAAGCTGTGATACCTTCCATCAGAAAGAGGAGAGCTCTGACATGGAAATCCCACAGTGTTCAAAGTGACTTGTATTCACAGAGAGTGAGGGTGTGGGCAGGTCTGGGTATTTGGCATCTGAATCTGTACAGCTGCGCCGCTGATGAGCGATCGAGAGATGAAAATTTGGCATAGGTTGTTAATAATTTCTCGCTTTGGGCATGTTGAAGTCAATAACTTAGTGAAGATATTGGCTGCAGCATCTTTATATTGGATATCAGATTATACTACGGCAATCTGTCAGAAATGTGAGTGTAGATGTTATGGCTATGTTTTCAAGCACAAAACATGAATGAATTGTAAATGTATACATACGATACAAAACTATATCTGCAGCCTTTACTATCAGATGAACAACAAAAGTATCAGTATTGCACAAGCTCTCAGAAACAGAGAACACAGTTGAAATAGAAAGATTGTAAACAAATATCTTCACGCCATTAAAATACAAATACAAAGTAGACGAACAACAAAGGGATTTAATATCTTTGTGTAGTTGTACAGGACAGAAGACTCGGAGCTTCATAATCTTTTATTCATGCCACTGTGACCTACAGGAGCCGTGTTGAAATTACATCTTTAATAGTCATTGATCCAGTGCACTCCAGGGAGATGCATACTTTAGTCCCAACGCAGACTCGCTAAACAGTGAGCAAGGTTAGCCCAACTTCAGAAAGAGAACTCAAATGAATTTTTCCAACAAGCAGTGTCTTTCTTCTTCATGTCTCTTCAATGTCAGGGGCCGTCTCATTAACTTCAACATGATCCACTTTGAGAGGCACTCTTCCCTGACTGACCGACTGCACAGCTTAGAATAATAAAGTCCACCTTATTCTGTGCAAGTCAAGGACAATTGGCCATAAATGAACAAACAACAAGGAATTATTAACAAAGTTTGTCTTTGGATGGAAATCTAAAGTGAATCCAGTTTCACCCTAGTTGATTTTGTCTCATGAATAGTAATTATTCCAACATGGTCGGTGGGAAATAGTTCTAACACAACTTCAACTGCTTAGCCAGAAAACTCTCGCCTTCTCACTTACGCAAACACTTTGCGCAAACACAACCAGTGAGATTAATTGAAAACTAGGCAGATGACAAAAAGTGTAGAATGATGAATAATGTGCAAAGGAAATACATTTCAGCAAAATCTCCAATCAAGTTTATTGGGTCTTCTGATCATTTATCATTTTGGGTTATTTTTTCAGATTAGAGTTTGTTTGTTTTTCATATCTGACAGTTTCGACTGCTCACTTGCTGTCTTTTTCAGAGTTGTCACGTGATATTGCCATGGGAGTGTATTGATTAAACAAAAGTATGCTACATAATACTAAACACAATGCTTTCGGAATTCTCTAAATTATAGTGAACATTAAAGTAGTTATTGTACCCATAAGACTACATAGACTGTATAAGGAAGGCTGGTCATGTGCTGTGTTTTGAATACTGACAGCAGTACCATTTTATACAATAGTGGCAGTATATTGCCTCTATTACCTTCAAACTTAGCAGCGTGCATAGTATATCGCTGCAATCCAATTGCCTTATCCATGACAATAACACCTTTGACAATAGAATAAGGATGTGACTGGGAGTGAGCCTAAATCAAATCTGTGTGTTTTTTCCCATAAGCCCTTTTCGGATATAGCTTTACCCTAACATGATGAAGCAATAACCTCTGCAGTTTTAGGTCAGACACTATGATAATGCCTGCTCGATAGTTACATCCCTGCCCATATATCCGGGAAATAAATATTCATTTAATCTGTGTCTTGCCTTGGTCTCTCCACCAGTCCCTCCGGTTCAGTGGTGTGTAAACAAGAGCTACATGTGGAGATATTGGCAGAAATCTCAGTGGAATATGTGTAACGGAGACAGAAATATAGCTGTACAGGGTAGGACTGAGGGGATGTAGACCACCAAATAAGAATATTAGATTCAGTTCCACATGCAAGCGTTTGTCTCTCACTCATAAACATGCAAACCTCTAGCTACAGATCGCACACACACACACACACACACGTTTGGCTTAGCTCTGTGCTAACTGCATGGCCCCTGTGGCCCTTCTCAATAAGATAAGGCCATTCCTTTCCCAAGATCCCTAACCAATATGTCATAATCGTCATTTATTCCGCACCACGCCGCTCTCAGTTTCACACTAAACAGGACAGTAACTTTACCAGGAAGATGGACCAGCAAGTGCACACCTCATTTTTTGCTCTCTTTTGCGTAATGATAAAGATTTTACCGTGTAAAGAAAATAAAAGATTTATAGGTTTCAGTCATGCAACTTATTTGTTGTTATTGTTATTTTGAGGACGTCACCATAGGATGTGTGCACAACGTTGTAAACTTCCAAATTTCTTGACTGAGATGAGATGATAATGAGAGACTACCACCAGGGAAAATAATATATTTAAATGTATGAAGCGGCCAGCATCTTCAGTCTGAATGAGTATGACTGAAAATAGTCTTTGAACGCCCGTGTGAAAACGGTGTGAAACCTAACATTGATTTGGGCTTATCTTACTGCTCATCTGAACCAGGGACGCCCCCCTGACTGATAGCAGGCTGAGGTGAGAGGGCTTAAGACCAGCTACAAAAGGTGTAATGAAAAGAGAGCAACGGAGCTTTGCAGACAATTTACTCCAGATCCAAACATATTGACTTTGTGATAAAAGATATGACAAGAATCTCTGACATTCATATCAAGTGTCACTACAGACAATGGACACTTCCACATGCAACTGATCTCCAAGACTCAAGATCACAAACATTTCTGTCGTGAAGATTACAATCAAAACTCTGTACTAATAGAAAAGACAGCTTGTTAAACTTCAAATAGTAAAACGTTGGCAGATAAGATAATAACGCCTTTAAAACATAATTTGTGAATGTATTGTTGTAGACTGATGCCAGGAACTACGAGCCTGTGTAAAAATGTGAAAATCAATTATAAATCACTATGATCAAAATGACACCTGAACCGACAAAACGGATGATAATTGGGATGAAATAATATGAATAATTGAATAATTGACCTTTACATTTTGAAATAATATCTCTTGTATTTAATAACCAGTCGAAATCAAAGGTTCTGAGAAGCTCCTGTGCGATGTTAATGGAGGCATCATGGGATCTGATCTTAATGAGAAAGACTACATCCCCCTGAGACTACGGCAGCCCAGAGAAGACATTTCCAGCTACCAAAGACTCTTAACAGGGAGTACCTCCAGTCTGCTGCTGGGAGCTGTAATAATCACCCACAGAGACTACAGAAACCTGTGTGTAAGGTATATCACCTGCTAATTAGTATGCAATAACCTGCTTTCTATTCCCAAGATGCAGCATTAAGCATAAATATATATATACATATTAATTGAATTGTTATGGAAAAGTTATTACATGCACTGCTTAAAATATATCTAATGCTGTGCCGGTAAAACGCTTAGGGGTACAATAGTAGGACCTGCGTATGTGCAAGTGATTTCCAAACGCAAACAACATTATCAACACATTGTACTTTTGCTCCTCCTATTTAAAGTGCCAAAAATTCAACAAAGGTCCACAAACTCCAATAAAGCTGAGAACACCTGAGCAGCAAACATGAAATATTATGCAAATAAAATAAGCAAAGTGTTTATTTCAGTGTTTATTAATCCTTTGCTGTGTTTGGTGCATGAAGGAACCTTTACCGCATTTAATTGGGCATTTAGGATCTGCAACACCTGGCTCTCCTCATTACACTGAGATTACAATAGTGTCTTTTCTGTTTTGGCAACCGTAAAAACACAGATTCTCATTTCAATTTCTTTGTTTACACTTGCAGGGATTTAAATTAGAAGAGGCTAATCTGCATTTAGTGTTCTGCCTTTATTGTCTTTTGTCAAGAAATGCGAAAACAAAAGTCTTGCTACAATTTTGATTATCTCTGTCCTTTAGAACGTGTTCTCTTGTACTTACAGTCCACCTCAGGGTAAATATAGTCACATTTTTAGATCTCATTGCATAAATATCATTAGTATTTCCCCCTGCTTGTGTGTGAACTTAATGAAGTAGAAACAAGTGGAAACTGAGAGAATGAGAAGTTTAGTCCGGCAGCCCTTGATAGCAGGGAGGTTATTGTACTGGTCTGAGGCTGTTGGAAAAGACTGTCCAAACATCCAGCAGCTTTTTCAATGAGTAATTTCTAAAAGTAAACTGACGCACTAAAAAAATATTTGAACAGAATCTGAAATGGAAACATCAAATTAAAATGTAAAACAATGTATTAATGCACTGAACCAATAAAAAGTACAAAAATGTAAAGTTATAACAAAAGCTGGACTGTGGACTATTTGCACCGAGACAGTGCATACCTTTGACTTCCTTCTCGTTCCTGAACCAGCGCAGGTCGGCGGCGGGCTTGCTGCCCTGGCTGCTGCAGGTCAAGGTGATCTGGTCTCCTTCCAAGGCCGGCTTTGTCAGCCCATCGATCTGTGGCTTTGCAGGTACACCTGAGAAATCAACAGTTACTCCCTCAAAGACTGTTTTTGTATTGTGACATTATGGCATCATTTCATTTTCATTTCATTTTCGAAAAAATAAAAATATTAAAATACAATAATCAAGCCTAACACAGTTCAGCAGTTTCCTCTTCTGCAGGAAATGACAGAAAGCAATGACATTCAGAAGAACAGGCAAGAACAGACCCAACAATCCCCACACACTCTACAGTTCAGTTAGTGACTACAAGTGTAGCCTTCAGCCAAAATGAATCTGTATGCTTTTGAAATATGCATTAGAGCTGCTTGTCCTCAAATATAGAGGGACATCTTCCCAGAGCTTGGTGTAGGTGTGGAAGAATGACGTCTGACTAAAGGAGGCTCTGGGAGCTGCTCCTGTGGCAGTGTTCAAATGAATGTTTACTGATGGAATTAAGACCCCCAGTGTGGGCAGTTTTTTTTCTATCTGTAAATAAAAGCTGATGGATATGGCCTTTACATAATTTTCAAATATCTGGACATCTGGACAGCACTGAGCAGTGGTGGACCCAGCCAGGAAGTCTACAATGGATTTTAAATGCTCTGTTGTAGTCTAGCCACTGGCTCCAACATTATCACATCATTAGTCGTAGACAAATACAAATCTATAGGACAGAGAAGTTTCTTTTCATGCAACGCTGCGGCCTGCACGCTGTGAGTTTGAATCTGGCTCTCGTCAATTTGCTGCATGTCATTCCCATGTCTCATCCCCATTTCACTCTGCACTGTCCCGTTGAATAAAACCTACGAGCCAAAGAAAAAACCTTTTCTGTTTCCCATGGTCGTGATCATTGTGTACAAGCCATTAGGCAAACACCAGTGTTCAGAGCCAAGGCCACCAGGTTGTACAGAAAATGGTAATAACTAGCATTTCCAATAATGAGTGTTTTAAGCGTGTAGACTGTGCCCTTCTCATGTCAATGAGTAATACAGCTGCCTCAGGCTGACGGACTGGAGCTCTGTCAGTCAATGCTATTGACTCTCTCTGGCCTTGTCCCTCTCAGCACATCCTGTAAGGTTTATTACTGCCCTTAAAGATCTCTTTGTTCACTGGGGATCTAAAGGACACCAGGAACAACCATACAGCCTTTAAAGTATAAACTGGACAATATTTACTTTAATGAACCAACATTTTTATGTGTAATATTAAAGTTTGAGAAACATCCAACAGTAACAATTACAAAAATGCATACATTTTATTGAAAGAAGCTGGAGTTTCAGCAACCATTACATTTAACTACAGTAACATTTTAACAAATCCCATTTTTGTTTCAAATTAATGTGTTTATTAAAACCCAGTTCACAGTATTAACTATTATTTTGATTTGCCCACACCATTCTCTCTATCCCTTTGTAACTGTGGGGCTTAATGTGTTGTAATTCTCCCATTGCTTGTTAACACACCAAGCCTTCTAATGGTCCTGGAGAGCACTAGCACATCTATTAGCATTAGCGCAAACTAATTGGAAACATAATAAGCTCTGTGGCAGGAAATGAGACAATGTTTGTGCATGGAGATGATCTGAACACAAAACATGCTGACAGCCTTACAATGTACTGCGCTTTTATGTGAGTGATGATATAATGTAATGCAATCAGCAGGAAGCAAGTGTGGGAGAGAAGAGAAGCCATGTATTGATCCAAATGTCTTTTGAGGACCAGGCAATTATAGCTACTGTGTTTTGATCTAAAGATGGAAGCTATTATGTTTTGACACTGGGCCTACAACATTACATTCAAACTGTAACTATTAGAACTTTAATAAAAGACATGTGCAATTATACGGACAACTACCACCAGGGGTCATATGTAGATAATTGATGTAGAAATAAATTAATACATTTTTCTCTCTCTGCTTGTATCTCTGAAAAGGGAGTGGGTGGAAGTGTAGATTGATACAATCTGCACTACTGTACACATATTAGGCGTCACTAACTTCATTAATCTGGTTTTAGCAACACTCCATAAGCAACACTTTCAAAAAACAAGCATTGCATATTTCTCGCTTCATGCATTACTTGCACGGTCTGAAAACGAATCAAATCGTTGAGTTTAAGTACTTAAGAATGTGAATTGGTGTGTTCTTGGGGAAATGGGACTGTGCATTGTTCTTGTTGATGCTTTGTGATCTAAAACATACCTTGCCTTGCTTATTACTGCAATACTTGTAGAAGTGTTTATGTATATGCTGAACATGGGCTTTCAAATTGATTTTTTCATCCGTTATGACCCCTAATGTATTCGTCTTAACTCGCTCTATACTGTCCCTGTGTATCTGTGGTTGTACTGTGTATCAAGATAGACAGACAGATAATTCATTAATCCTTTTCAGGAAATGATTTGGTTTTCATTAAACAGTCTAATTGCAGTAAGAATAAAGGTCTTTCTGAAGCGCTTAGTTTTGCTTTGGTGCAATCCGCCTCCTTCCCGCTGTCACTTGTTTGGCTGTTAGAAGTTTAGACCCCAACACAGTCCTCCTTTTTAAATAAGTCTGTCTGGTCTGTTTCTGTCTGCAGAGTGTACTCAAAGAACAGGGCACTAGCTACTAATGCGTGATAGACATTCCACAGCAAGCGGGACTCGAACCACATTTTCTGTTGTAGAACAGAAAACATTTGCGTTATCGGCAAATAATACGGCTTTAAACAACTTGAATAGGAATCAAATGGAATTCTGCCGCTTATTCATATTAAGAGTCACTTGTGTAATGAGCCTTTCCCAAACAAGTGTGTCTTGGCAGGAATCTGTATCACAACGATCTACACTTGATTTAGATGAAAACATATTGTGTAAACATTTCATTTCTGTAGTGTTCCGGGTGTAAGGCGCTCTCACCTAGTACGGTCAGGTAGGCTTTGGCTGTTCTGATGGGCATGGTGAAGAGAGAGCAGGTGTACATGCCCTCATCTGACAGCAGCACGTCACTGATGCTGATGGTGAGCTCGGACGACGTGGCACGGACCAACTCGATCCGGTTGTCCCTCAGAGCTGTGCAACGAGAGAGAAGAGAGATGATATTTAGAGAAACATACAAACAGTAGACATGTAGGAAGGGTGGAGACTTTCGTGGAACAGTCAGTTTACCAATATTTATTTAATACAGCATTAGAATTGGAATATCTGGAAAATGCCCCACACAAGATGCACCGTCAAAATATGTTGCCTCTTGCTTGAACAAAAGATGCTCTGATTGGCTGTTGAAATTGTGGCCATCAGAAAAACTCCAATTCAACTCTAATAGAAACATGGACTTTAACAATTTAAATGTGTAAAATCATTATTTATGAAATTATATTTTTATTTGTTTAGATTTCCTGTTGTATGAATGTGTTGCATCTTTCTTGTTGCGTTGGCACAATACTGTAATACAATAGAGCGGAGTTTTCAATAGTACTTTCCGTTTCTTGTGGTTGTGGATTATAAATATGGTTTTATAATAGTTCGGATAAAGCGCAAGCTCATTGTAAAACTGTTCAGGAAAGGTCACGGGCTTGATTAGTATGGTCCTATTTTGTTATCGTTGCTGTAATTTTATTTAAATCTGTCTTTGAAAAGTGCTGTATAAATAAAGTTTACTTAATAAATTATGTGATTTTCTATATTTTTGACAGCCCTACTTTTTTGAGCAGCAAAGACATTTTGTTGCTTTTTATGTGACAGCAAAGGGCTTTCTATTTAATTCAATGTTGTCTGAGAAACAATAATGAGGTAATGTGGAAATGTTATATCAACAGACAAAGCCGACCATGTCTATACATTAATGCTTGAATTATTTAAAGGTCTTGAAAATGATTTAAATGATATTTTTAAGGAACAAACAACAACTCGCTATTGAAATGCTTCACTCCCACACAAAACACTTAAAACATGTTTTCATTCTTGGGTAACTAGCACTAATAATCTGTGAATAACAAGTGAACGGAGCAGCAGACTGAAATACAAAAAGATTTAATTGTGCAAATAAGGAAGGCAATGAGAACTATGAAATACAAATTGTAAATGCCTTATTATGTCATGTTGAAATTGATTGTGGGGTTTGAATTTGAATTCCAGCTGGATGTCATCTATGAGGTAGTGTGGAAATGTTATATCAATAGACAAAGTTGAAGATGGCTATGCATTCACATTTTCTTTAAATGTTTACTCCCATAAACGAGAGATTGGATTGAATTGGTTTGAAAAGCTTTGTAAATGTATCACAC
The DNA here is from genome assembly GCA_015082035.1 of Chaenogobius annularis. Classification (NCBI taxonomy): domain Eukaryota; kingdom Metazoa; phylum Chordata; class Actinopteri; order Gobiiformes; family Gobiidae; genus Chaenogobius; species Chaenogobius annularis. The sequence goes on from BJKM01000045.1 coordinate 711,705, forward strand.
ATAACTTTCAAAAACCCATAGCAGAAATTGAGAAAAAAGTGGTAATAAAAGATCAAAAAGTCTTTACAGAACTCGTGGAATTGAAAAATACATGCTTGAGTGGACCACCACAGCGCACTGGTCCATTCTCTCTGCTGGAAAACCCCATCACCATTTTACTTATATGAAAATGTAATCTTCTAAAAGACATAACGGCAATGGAAATCAATAGCACAATAAGCGGGTGAAAAAGAGGCCTAATGAAAGTTTGGAGAGATGGGAGGCTCGTATTGGATTTGGAGAAAATTGCACGGCCAGATGAAAGAGGTGTGCACTTCAGCTGATACAGTGAGAATATTTTCAAAGTGTAGTTACATATCAGACATGACCAGGATCAGATCTCAGCTATTGTGAGCAGAGTGCTGAAAGAGCAATGTTTTTGAAGTGTCGGAGTCTGACTGTGCACGGCCTTGGTCAAAGATGTATTCGAACCTTGATTTTTGTAAGTTTCAATAAGTCTTACTTAAAATGAACCACGGTGATTATTCTCTGCTTTCAACCTGCCGAAGGACATAGGTTTGGTATGCCGTGCCTGAATGGGTTATAGGCGAAAAGACAGGCAAATTGTGACGGATATGTAGATTATAATGTTATTATACACAGAAATAGTAATTTAGGCTACGTTCGTATTTGTACCGTTTTGGTCCTGGATTGAGCCCAATTTCATTCTGATGTGCACTTGATTTGGTCATGTTTTAATCCTATTTTTGCCCTGGCCTTTTTAATTCAAGTTGAATCCTAAAAGTGTGAATTTGCATGTCTCTAAAACGAGGTCTTTGCCAAACTCAGACAGGACTAAACCGGGAACAGGGAAAGGTCCAAAGCACAGACTGTATGCCCGTGGGCAAAGAGATGTCATACTGTTTAGCTCCAGTCATCTGATGCTAGGGCTAGCAGATATAGCATCTAATGTTGAGCCGAATTCGCAGCCACTGAGCCAATCAGGAGCGATGTTGTAGAAGGTACACGCCACTTTCCGCCATGGATCTATTATAATAACTGGATAAGGCACGCCCCCTCTGTCCGCGATCCAAATTGAGTAGTGGCCGCTCCGCGGGACTGCAACCTCAGGCACCAACCATTTCAACAGTTCGGCCTGTAAAATTACCGAAAGTGCGAAATTCTTTTTAGTCTAAAAATATAATAGAAGGAAATTCACTCTTTTACCGTTTCTAAAATCCTTAAAAATCACATTTTTAACGTCACGGCGAACATGTACGCGCTCTGACCGCGCACGCACTCCTCGTGAACGATCATCAGAAGAGCACGTGTCGGACGAAAACCAAACAGAAGACAGTGGACGTGACAAACACAGTTCACACAAGCTAACAAAAGCTAACGTTTAGCTACACAAAAAGAAGCATTCATGAGTTCACGGCTCATGCTTTCTGCAAAGAAACCATTATTTTCGCTTTACAACATGATACCTTTATATTTATAGAATATAACAATTCATCATTATACATTTCGTAACCATTTCAAGACCACAGACTCCAAAAGTCCGCCTAACTGTCCACAGTCTTTCACGTATTCTGCTGTCGCCGTGCTCGTTCCCGACGCCAAAGCGACATGGTGATGTCGTCTGTCGTCATAAAAGGGGAGGCACTAGACTCCCTATTCAGGAAGTAACGCGGAAGTAGGGAACTTTTTTGGAGACATGCGCCAATGAGCACACGCCATAGGCTTGAATTGGGCGCCATTTGGCTTCCGGGGGCTTGCTTTCCGCCCATGCCCGTAGACGCGGTTTTCAAAGCTCACGCTATCAACAAGTCAGTAACATGGCTAGTCCAGTAAGATTTGAAGAACTCCAGAGCCAGCTATAACTATAAAGTTAGCATTAGCCACAAAACATGTCATCTGAGCTAAAGGCTAACAGGTATTTCTGCTCTTATGGGCTACATAAATGTAACAAAATAAAAGTTTTATATACTTTACTATTGGGATTGGCTTTACCAGTCATTTGAAGGTGACGGAGCGTTCGATTTGACACAAGTTCGGGTAGCATCGACTGGCAAAATGGTCGTGCCTGAGCAAAGGGCAGAGATAGAGAATTTTGCATCTATGAATGTCTATGCCCGTGCGTAGCAATGAGATGTGCTAGCTATCAATGAAACCTGTTGCTAACGTGAGGTGGACGACGGAAAAACTTGGCACATTATTGGTCAGTTATTATTTTTCATATCTTGAGTTACTAAGACAATAGCGAAATAAAAACACCAGGGTCATGTGGAGCTTTTTAATACAAACATTTTAAGGCCAGGATGACGAGGCTATCAGCATCAAGAGAACAAGAGCAAGAGAGAAAGCAAAGACTGTTCAATACTAAGAAAGGGAGCCAGACCTGAAGAAGCTGAAAAACAAACTATTACAAGAATAACAAGGATGGAAAAAGAGAGAGCACACCAGGAAAACCTAAAGTCGGCCATATCAGACCACTGCAAACGGGAGAATCATGTCATGGATTAGGACAACTCCAAAATAATTGGAACAGAAGGACATAAGAACAAACACTGGCAACTGGAAGCAATCGAGATCAGGAAACGAGGTACAAAAAAAAAATGAACAGAGTCGAAGGAACATTCATGCTCTGTCTGGGACACGCTTCTCCAGACCCCGCCGGCGGCCGGGGGCGTGGCCAGTCTGGCAGATCTGTCTGGACAGCGGGCTTGTGCTGTCTACTCCTATATACTGTAGTCTATGGACCAATCCAGTACAAGTTCAAAGGAAATCTGAGCAGGATGTGGTCAAAAGTGCACGCGAGTGAAAAAGAATTGGCTACAAAACATCCAGAACATCTGTGAGTTATTGTGGTAGTAATCTTTGTACTAACATTACAAATGTAAAGGGCATTTGACTCTTTTCAGAAAACCCTCAAAAAGATACTTGTAAATGATTCTCAAAGTAACTTCAGATTCAAAACTTTTTAAGGAAATAATGAAAAAGGACTTGCTTTTGAAATGCTTCACTCCTACATAAAACTCTTGAAACATGTTTTCATTTTTGGCAAAATAATAGCACTAATTAATCTGTGACCAACAAATGAACAGAGCAACAGACTGAAAACCCAAAGCTTGTTGACCAACAAAAGGACTGTTTCTGCCAGAACACAGTGGTGGCTTTGAAGGCGACTTCAGGGTTTCACTTCCTCTGTTTGTGAGAGAGCCCGATGAGAAAGGGGCAAAATTTAAGTGATCAAAGTTTCCAGTCCAGCATTGTATGGATTTTGATAACATTTTAACGTTTAATGACACTGTTCTGACAATCTGTCCCAAGGCAACTGTGGCTACTGACAACAACAAGTAATGAAAAAAGCGAATACATTTGTTTATTTAAAGTATTGCTATTATACATTTATGTATTTCATATAGCGGGAAAATTGGCAGGAGCCTGGTTGAAAAATACAAATCAAAATCTCAGATATTGATATACAAATTCCGTTTTACTATCAGAAGTGTTAAATAAACGGTGTTTCGCTTTAACTGATATATTTAAAGACCGTATGTGAGCTACAGTAGCTAGTTTACATTGCAATATTAGTTGCAGCCTCCAATTAATTCCAATAACGCATCTACGAACATTTCCACACACTCAGAGCTAATTTGTCATGTGCGTGTGAATTCAGAGCCCTGGAGGTGAATGTGAAAGCAGATGTCGGATGCATTTCACTGCAATGAACACACAGCAAACAGTAATGCAATGAAATGTCAACTCACAATCTGGTGTCCTCCGTGTGCCATAAAGATCCAGCTTTAACCCCTACAGTTCTTATCTTTGTGTGTAGGATTATACATGGCATTGTTACTCTGGGGGGCTCAGCATCACTGACATAGTATAATATGCAGTGGCGGCCGGTCCATTAAGGGTGCCCATCACCCCATGCTCCGCCCCCCCGTCAATCAGCCAATTAAGTCCATCGTTTTGTGTGTGTCTAAAAACAATATAATTTGCTCAGAATTGTGTTATATTATTATTAGTTTAAATATGTAAAAGAATAATACATATATACACACACACACATACATATATATATGAATACACACATGCTGCGTCTCTTTTCAGCGTACGTCGGCTGTTTGCAAATCGCCCCTGAGCCTGGTAGAAAAGCAATGGGAATCTTTAGCCAATCAACTCCCAAGAAAAATGACTACGTCACTATGAGAAAAGCCATAGTAAAACTGCCTGAAATGGGCAATTTTTTTGGCCGATTTTTTTAACGCCCATTTAAGCGCAGTGTTTACACCACGGCGCTACGCCGTTTACGCTGGAGACAAAGTGTAGCAGGTGCACCTCACACGTGATCAGGGCGGCGTAAGGCTGATGTATGCTTCTCCGTCAACTCCACGTGGAAGTGCCGCACGCCTTGTTTTCCATGTTTACTTTTTAAAAACTGCATCTACAGACGTCTGTGTTCAAAGGGACGTCCAAACCATTCAAAATGAGCACCATGACTGTGGCTGGCTGTGTTTAAAAACTATATTCGGGATGAAGTGAAAGCGGCCGATTTCTTATCAATCCAGGCTGATCGGAAATTTGATAGGTCGAACCAATGAAGCACTTGTGCTCCGTTACCTTAACTGCAAAGACAATTGTTTATTACGCTGGATAAAGCATCGCTGAACTTCTATTCATAAATAGATGCTTTTGGTTAGATTAGAAACCCATGATAGAATGCTATAAATGACACGTCTTTAAGAACAACTCTCCAAAGCAATGATGATTAAATATGAAAATGTAAAATGTTATACACATGTAGTTCAGGTTAACTAATGCCACTTAGAAGCTGATCTTTTTGTTTTGTTTTCTGCATTGTTTTATGAAACAATTGTTTTTATTGTCTCTTAATGTAGTAATTGCTTCTCTGCACTATAAGGTTAAGTATCACTGAGATTTGTGTTTTGCTCTTTACAATCTGATATTTTATTGAGTGTAAAATGTCCTTTTATGTCAAATGTATTTTCTTACAAATGGCATCTGCCTCTTTATTACCAAAAGTGGAAATAAAGTTTGTTTACTTCATTCATTCAGTTGTATGTGTGTATTCATACAGTCAATGTGAAATATTAACTTTTGGACAAAAACAATGAAAACACGGTAATGTGTTATCCCTATATTTTGCATCGCCAGCCACCACTGATAATATGGCTCTAGGACTAGAAATGTTTAACTTTAAGGGCATGCATGTGATTTTGAACCATGAGTGAGGAACATGTTTGGAAATTACTTGCACGAGGTCCTCATCCAACATTGTCTCTGATTTGATACAACTGTTAGTCCCTGGCAGTTGCCAACTAATGGTTATTATTCAACAAAATGCCTTTTAAAATGTCAAACCAGTCTATTTTCCCCCGCACAAATAGCTGCTCTCACAATACTGTATGGTCTAAAAGGTGTTTTCCTGCACTATAGAGTACATTAAAGTCAGGTACCTGTCCATTAAAATAAATCTGAACATAATTGGCATCTAAAATAGAATGTTACCTTATAAAATGTGTGAATTGATAAATATAAATCATAATAAACTCAGAACCAAGACTTGAACTAAAAAGTATCTGAAATAGATCTAAACTAGGACCAAACCAGGACAAAACTACAAAAGCAGTCCTCTCCCTTTGATACATAAACGCACACTTCAGGTACACGCACACTTCAGGTACACGCGCACTTGTACGTGCACAACAGTTTGAGAAGCACATGTACACAGTGGTTATTGTAGATGGAGACAAAGACTATTCAATGTCAGTCTGTCTGCTCCCTCCCACTGCAGACCTCATTCTGTCGAAGCCTGTAGCTGTTAAACAAGGCGGCGGCGACTCCACTCTCCACTTATGTTTGCTTTAGGCATTAAGAGTGAGCAAGCAAATCACATTTAGCGCAGCTGCTTTTGCCTACATTTCTTGATAAAACATGCATTGTGACCATGTCTATAAAATGCATCAACAAGCCTGATAAATTAGCAAGACAAAAGTGGTTAGGGGGTCATAAATATTGATTATTTCCTTGTAAAATATTAGTTGTGTTTGCTGACACTGGCACTACAAAGAGTAAATACTAATTGAGCTTAGAAGTTTTTCCTGAAGATACAATATAATCATTTAATAAAGGTGAAAAAATAACAAGCCAGGAAAGTATGTTTTATTTTTAACAAATCTGATATTTTTTTAAAATAAAAACACCCGTAATGAAATAAATGTAAGAAAACTACATTTATGGCCATGGTGTTAAACATTTCAAGCAATGTAAGAACATCTCCATAAAAACAATGAAGTGAATGGTTAACCCAAGGGCTGGGCCATATCATATCATTCATCATGTCATTGTGCTTTCGGGGCAATAATAGAGGCTAATTGTGAAATCTAGAGACGCATTAATACTGACTGTGGGGACTTCGCAGAGCCCCAAAACACTGAATGACTAGAAAGTGGAGTGAGGAGTGGAACAACTTAAATATCCTTAAACAAGTAAGAACAGATGTTATAGATGCCACCGTTTTGTCGTTATCAATTATATAGTCATGTTATCGCACATTTCCTCTTTTATCTCATGATAAAAATTGCATACTGCATTTTAATTATTTTCACAGACGCCTTTGTACATTTGATCTTAAGAAAAAAAGGCCCAGTTTGTTGAGACACTCCTGACTGATTCTGTCTGAGGATCTGAAGATGGTCCCCCTGTTGCGGTAGTCCACTCTTCCTGACAGTTTGCCCGGAGGCACTGGTTTAAGAAGACAGAAAAATCTACAAATACAATACATCCACCAAGAAAAACACAGATACTGAGAAATTACAAAGCATTTGATTAAAGAGGACCACCAAATGTACTTTTTAATAGTATCACTCCTGTCCTAAATAATATCCATAATATATCCATTAAATCTGCTTCCAATATGAAGAACGGGATCACTGACTTGTGCCATTGGTCATGCCCAAATCTGAACTGAAAGATGAAGATTTATGCTGCAGCTCCAATGCAGGGATTTTGATAACTTGTACCTTGGCTTTGATATCTCAGCAAGAATAAGGATCTGATTGACAATTTTATGGTAAACTGAGGCTCACCCAGAGTCCCCTGAAGAGAGCATTCAGGGTGGGTTTAGGAACATGAAAGGCGTTATATAAGGTGTGAAATCAACTAAACTCCCACACAATTATCCAGACGTGGGAAGGCTAATATCCTTCTGGCAACATTTGTATACAGAAAGCGCATAAGTCTAAATTATTATGTAAAGTCTCAAAGGAGGGAGGAGGATGGAATGTAGAGTTTGGCAAAATGAGTTCATTGAGTGTGATTTGTAAAGAATAGGCTTCAAAATAGTCAAGCTTAGTACAACTCATGCAGTTTCAATGGAGGAAATTGCATTCAGCACCGCATAGAAAATCTGGAAAGTGACCAGTGAGCTACAAAAAATACATACTTTCTAAATGATTTTATGTACATTCTGAGGTCTGGTCAATGTAAAGTAATTTCATAAGTGAAAATGCAAAATGTATGTAATAAACAACCAGAACTTCTGTCTTTAAATTGCATATGACAATTTCTTGTTTCTCTAATTATTCGTTCGGTGGTGAGATAGCACCTGTGGAAAACATTTATCATAGTTTTATACCAGTCAAAATACCATTTATGTGTGTAAGTTAAAGGAAGTATCAGAATCAGAAAGGGATTTATTGCCATTTCTTTGACATTAAGGTGCAACATACAACAATTACTAATAATAGTAGAAAAATATATCAAAAAGGGCATGCATAAAATTCAGAATTTACACAGAAAATTCTCCAGTAGCGCTGAGTTCTAAAAAATGTATCCAAACGTGCAAGAAACATACATTTTTTAACATTAATTTAGCAAAATAAAGGTTTCATGATTAAAATGTATTTGCAAAATCATAACTATTGGGTAAATTAGATTTTGGCCTTTGTTTACAGTATGGTTGCTTGGTAACCGTGAAGGAATTATCTCCCTGCCATGTAACCATGTGTAAGTAAAATCTTAAAAATAATGATGTTAACTATGTTTGAGTGAAACATGTAATCTAACGGTTATGCCTTTCAACATCCATGTACTTTTGTTCGAGTAGCTGAACAAGAACAAGAACATGAAAAGTTTCAAAACACCTTGTTTGCCAAGGATCACAACCATCGCTTCAACACATCTTACTTTTGCAACTTTCGCTTGTGTAAGTATGCTGAAAATGTTCCCTGTAAAAGGGTCTTTCATTGGAAAATGCCATTAAACACCTTTCAGATGCAGACGTATAGATGTCTTGATTTTATCCATTATCAACCATTAGCGCCTATATCATAAAAGGACTAACTTCATCTTCTGGAAAAAAACAGAAAAACCCACTCTTTTAAATGTCACTGCATCTCTTCAAGGACATTAACACACTTGTCAACATCAAAGCAGCACTGATTTAGCAACGTGTTGGGAACAAAATGGCTGATGCCAGAAAAGAAATGCAGTTTTTCACATTTGACCGTCTATCTCCGTTGATCTAACACGAGACACCTTTGCCAGCGACACCTTTATGAGTTCACCGAGGTTGATGCGGAGTGAGATTTGGAGATTTTTTCTGATCTTATTCCAGCAGCAGAACTTATGACCGCAAACTCCAACGCCACTGATGGTGTTAAAGTACCAAGAAATACATCCACTATGATCAGATAGCAGCTTTGCAAACATATACTTCAAAAACAGCTTCCCCAGTGGTATAGAGAGAAGCGAACAAAGGGGCGAATGGCGGCTATTGGCTTTCTTCATAATATGTGGAGGATGATAGAGAAAAATGATTTAAAAAAAAAAGAAAAAAAAAGTGAGATGGATTTGTGGCGCAGAAACAGAAGGTCAAAGATGTCTGGCTTGCTTTAAATGAGAAGTGACATTTTGATTCGTGGAGGAAGTTGGCGGGTGAAACTTACCAAAAGAAAAATCTCATATTGTGTTCAGTGAAAGGGAATATAGCGTACGCAGGCATTTGGAGAACACCACAGGTCAAATCTCACAGTTTTCTCTCACATAGTTGGGTGCATTTGATGTTTTGACGTCTTGTAAAAACTGGTATATTTGAGGTTTTACTGTAGTCATCATGTTAAAGCATTAAGTAGTAAGACGATCTATATAAGAACACCTAGTTCTCTCATGTCTATAAGCAGGAGTTTACTTTTCCATAAAACTGTACTTCTTGGAGTAATTTACGACACCATAGTTTAGCTCGTACTTAAGTAATACACTTTGACAGTGTGACAATACTCTTATTTGAGTCAAATGTTTGGTTACTCTTCCCTTTGTGAGTAAATCTACTAGTGACAAAAGCTTCATGTTGACACTATTTAATGATTTGAACATTTGTGTTTCTTGTACTACTTCTTCACATATGATTTAGTTTTTCCCATTTTTTGTGGTCCATGCATAGAAAATACCACCTTTTCTGCGTTTATCTATTACGTTTACCTTCAAAATCTATTACTCTAAGTTACAAATCATTATAATTACTCTTGAGTAATTTCCTGGACCACTACTTTGTACAACTTAAATAACTTATACAATATTTGAATACTCTCTCACCCGCTGTTAAGTGTAAGTACATCTAAAATATGAAGAAATACTGTAACATATTAATGGTATTTAGACACATTTACGCTCTCTTCATGATGTAGCTCAATTAAACTACTTCAAGCGTCCATAATTATACCTGTCTTTTCCAATAGATTTCGTGACACCTGACACCCCACACCTCCTGTACATCCCACTGTTTGTGCAGGAGGAGGTGAAAGTGGTAGTGTTGTTAATAATAAAGCCTGTCAGTCTCACAGCCCCACACGACAGCTTTATTTGCTTTATCACATAAACATGCTGTTGCGATCACGAGCCACCTACATATTGTATGTTGATGGGTTGTGATGCATATTTAGCTGCATAATGTGCAGTATATGTGCTGTGTACCTAACACTTAGCCTCCTCATCATCTCAATGAACAAATTGTCTTGTTTTTTTAGTCTCTTAATTGCGTAATCTTTTTTATGTTTGTGTGCTGTCATATTTTTCCTTTTGCCCTTTGAAAAAGAGCTCTCAATCTGGTTAAATAAAAATTAATAAAGAATCAATTAAAATGTGTGTTTTATCTTCAATATAGTTTTAGTAATGATCTAGTTTACACATGTTTGTTTGTTGACACAGCTCCACACCTTAAGTTTTTATTTTGCACATGGGGGATTTTCAGAATGCACTTGTCATCTATGGATTTGTTTATAATTACCATCAACAAAAACAAGATTCAGTGCAATATAAGGACATGTGCAGTTAAATGTTTGTACTAACTTGACACTGTAGTTCCTGTCCTTGTTTGCCTGTTTTGTCCAGCTCTACATAGTCTGTGTAAATAGTGTTGTAGTGTGTTTACAAGTTTAATTTCCTGTAAAATCAACCTGCCAGAGGGTCTGCATATGCAAATGAGCCACAATCTAGAATATTAATATTAGTTTACATTCTTTTTCTTAAACAAATACATACATAGCCTTATTTCAGAGAGCACGTTTCCATTCTGCATATCTGAACTTTACCATTGCAATAAATGCCACGCTGATTGATTGACGCGCTAATGTCATTTCACATTCTTGAATAAATACTCAGGCGGTTGTTAGTACTACTTCCATGGTCCGTAATTAAATACACAATTTAACTTTGAAAAAAGATCATCTTCTAGCGCTCTGCATTATATGGATTATATAGTTTATTGTGAGCCGCGGCCGCACGTGCAACAATGAAACAGGCCCGTCATCCTCAATAAGCATGTACAGCCAGAAGTAAACGATTCCAATGCTCATAGCTGTTCGCTTGTTAGTCCTTGTATATAGACAGATTGTGTGTAGTATTTTTGGCTTCATTCCTGGCACTTAATCATCTTTCTCCAGCCAATTATCTTCCATATCAAACCTACTTTATTGTTTTTGCCACACATGCGTCCATAAGTAAACAGCCGCGGTTTACATACGCTTTCACTGTAACTGCCTTCACGCTGTCAAGTTTCCTTCAAAGACCTGCCCCTGCGTCGCTTGGCCCGGTCCTGTATCTGAGGCCACTCACTGCGCATTAGGGCAGAGCAGACCAGGCATGCGTTTGCTCATTGCACTGACAGAGCTTCATAATGAGTAAAGTGCACATTTCTCCACATACTGTAAACACTGAGCCGCTGCAGCCTGGACCTGATGGCCTCATGGAGAAGATGCGGTTTGTTTTCTCATCAAAAGTAAATACATAGGGCTTTTAACAATAAGCTCATAAGCTCCATCAACTTAAGGCAGTACACACTTCCAAAATAACCTTAGCCTAAACAACAATGCTTTAAGAAACAAATCAATTCGCTTAGGCTGTGACTTGGCAACAATGACTCAAACTAAAGCTAAAGGTGAAGTGAGACGAATAATCATTTTTAAAAGTGAAAATTCAAAAGTCACCCATTCATTGTGTTCTTAAATTGGTTGGGGAGAGAGAGCAGTTTTTTGGGATGTTTTGAGTGACAGATTCTTAAATAGTTTTTTTTTTTTCTTTTCACCTCAATCAATAATTAAACAACAAGAACTAAAAACGAATGGAAAACACAAAAAAAGCTAGTTTAATTGATTTTTTGATATTCTTGACGACTCACCATGCAGAAAATGAATAACACAATTACGACGCTGTCCAATCTTATGCGTTATCTCACTACACCGCACAAATGAAATGCACTCAAACACTATTTATTTGACTTCTACTTAACATTAGGCCAGTTGAATGCGGCGATGCAATTAAGTGGCCAGCGAGTCTACCTTCTGCGTCTCAGCCATTCTTCACCCTTCATTCTTACTTATCTTTTCTCCTCGGTAAAGCCCCCTTTTAAAATGTAAAATATGCCACACTCTATACAGTATAATTGGCTGGTGGTGGACTTTTTCTGCGGTGACAGGAGTGATTTTCTTTCATCAGTTTGGGGCGGCCATGCTGAGTTCAGTGGGACACCTGGAGCCGCTGCGTTTCATTAAGACCTTGTGAGAAGCAGGTCAGGGAGACACAGACAGCCGCTGCGTATAAAACTATTGTATTTGAGCATCGGGGAACAGTCTCCCCTCCAGCTCGAGAGGAGGAGACGACCAGCCGTAGCCAGTCTATTAGGAGCCCGCTATTTTCTCGGCTAACCACTTCTGCCATCCTTCCCAGTGACTTTGAAAAGAAAGAAGACAGTTTCCTAGCTGCCACTTCTTGGAGTTAAGATGCTGATGTTACGACGGTAAAATGAATCATATTCCAAGGAAAACGAAACATAGAGTATAGTGTACTGACTGAAAAGATAAGGATAGAAGCGTGCGAAAGTGAGGAAGAAACACGGCAGCAGGAAAAGTTTTAATTGGCAACACTTAAATATGGGGGGGTCTAACAAGTCAGATATTGATGTTGAATGTGTTCGACACCTTTAACTGTTTTATTGTAACAACGGAAGATTAAACGTACACTGAGACTTTCTATGCATCACAAAATAACTTCACATTAGTCCATTCCTCAATTCCTTTTTTGATAACATTTTTGAATTACAGTTTATATTTTAGTTTATCTGCACATACTGTATATTCACTTATAGATAAGATCAGATATTGCAAAGAAAAAAGGTCAAATCTTTACAGTAGAGGAGTTTCAAAGCACTTGAATACTCATTGATATTGGTATCGGATTGATAGAGCAATACTTGCCATAGTATGACTTGGTATCGGATCGAAACAAAGATCACACATGGCGTTCTCATTGTTATGAAAGTGCTCGAGATTGTACAAGTCTTAAGAAAAACGCCATACATTTTCAATTTCCCTTCCTCTGCCCCAGAACACGTTTGTGTAAGAGAAAAATGAAGAGTGTTAAGTGTGAGCTAATTATTTCTTTTGGCCTCAGGTACTTCTCTGTACCTCACACATGATAAGTCGCTGTGCTAATAAAGACTAGAATAACATTTGCATCTGTTTCAGGGTTTGACAGTGTTCTGTGCCTTTGTGCTCCACTAAAACACAACCTGAAACCACTGTCGATACACAAAAACACAACACGCACAACTATGCACATCGCCACCATCATAATAATCCTTGTCTAAATCTAACGCAAAGACAGTGAGTGCAAAAAGCTTTTGTTTTGCTGAAGCAAAAACAACGTGACAAAGGACAAATATGCACAACTCAAGGTCAGAACACAAATTGCTTGTCTCATAAAAAGCCTCCTTTAGTCACAATTGAATATGACAATCTTTCAAATACTTTCAAAAACATTCAAAAATACTGTGCACTTAGACATGCAAATTCATTACCAAGACTTAAAACAACAGAAAATACTAGACTGTAAGAACTTATCATGCAGCTTTTCTGCTTCATGTCCTGCTTGTTATTGCTGAAATGCTTTGCTTTGCCTGGGATGTTTCATTATATACGGCATTAGGTGTAGATGCAGATGTCTCTATGGAAATAAATGTAGATGGTTACGTTTAGTGCCATACTGCAGAACATTTCCAGCAAAGCAATAACACACAGAAGCTGCAATCCGAACGGTATACAGAATTCTGAATAACTCTGCACCTTATTAAGCACTTAGTTCTGCTCATTAGCACACTGAGGTCCAGAGCCAGTGTCATACTAAACGCACATCTTTCATTTCACTATTCACAGGCCTCCGTCGGACAAAACGTGCTTGTGGAATAGTCAGACTGAGATATTTGCTTCCTCTTATACAGTAGTACGCCCAGTGTAGCACCTTCTTGTGTTCAGTTTCATGACGTGCAACTCCACACGCTGTGGAAAGGTGAAGGTTTCATTTACTATGCTATGTAATTGTGACTTATGGACTGATTTAATAGTAAAAATAGAAAATGGCAGGTACTGTCTGTGTAAATATTTGCTGACTGAAATGTGCGATCGTGTTGTTTCCCAGTCCAACCTTGAAAAAGAGGTTTCGATCTCCGTGGGTCCTTACCTGGTTGAATAAAGGTTAATAAAATAAATGTGTGATGTTGTGCGCGCGTGTTTGGGTCAGAGAGTGAACACTGTGTTGACCGGGTGTAACGGCACTGTATTATTTATCGATTTAGCTCTAATCTTAAAATGAATGCCTCTGTACACTGTCCCTTCAAATAAAGACTGAACCGAACAGCTCCATGGAGACAAGCAGGTACCGGACTTCCAGCCAGAAAAAGTTACAAAGTGCACCTTTAATAGCAGCTCGCCTGTAGCATCCTGCAGAGTGATTGCATCTGTTTAAACATTAAGATTAGTGTTATGGCTGAGCGGCTAACAGCTAAGTGCTCGTTTTGGGCTCCGAGCTGCTGAATATGAAACTGTTTGGTGCTCAGATGTCAAATATTCGGGAGCCTGAATCAATTTGCTGCCTCTTTCCGGCGCACATACACATACAGGGATGTCGCTCACCACACTGCAGCCATGAGAGCCTTGATGCATTCAGAGGATCCGTGCCTGAGCAATTTAGACGATGGGCTTTTAAAAGTTTTCCCCCAAAGTAAATAACAGAATACAAAATGCTCCTCCGACTTTGTATCAAATAAATAGAAAACTTTAAAGCAGCTGTCTATTTTCTCATAGGAAAAAAAAATAAATCCTCGATAAACCATTCTCAAAATAGGTACCGAATTCGCTGCCATCTGAACCAAAAGCCGATAGTAAATCTGCACAAATCCTGAACAAGTCGCCCCTCCTGAAGACAAGGGTCATAAAACAGAGGAGACTGCGAGGCATGAAGGAGATGAGCGAGGGTTGAGGGTAAGGAGGTAAGGAGAAACCTTCTTTCATTGTCACACTTACATTGGGCTGAATGAAAGCGGTTTGTACACAACACTTCATTTAGTTCCCCATAATGAAACCTTTGCAGTGGTAGAAAGAGAAGAATGTATTTGTGGTATTTTGGTCTCATTTCCAACAGCATTGTTTGACTGACTGACTAAAAGAAAGCATTTACATTATGTGCGTGCATAAGAATATACATTAATGTGTAGTTAGGGTTGTCAAGATTATAAGATTGGTGGATAATTGTCAATATTCAGGTCACAATATAATGGTAAGGACTAAAAAATAATATATGTGCGAATTGTAGGACAACAATTACTAGTTTCAGTTCAATCTAGGTACAAAAAAAGAAAAACTATACATGTGTAAAGTATTTTTATCAAGCTGTTTATGTGCCAATATTATTATTTTTCACTCAGAAAGTTTAATTTCATAAAGGTAGTGAAGAATGGTAATCCATTAGACTTGAAAAAGGATTTCCCATTTGCTTGGTCATAGTCAGTGTTTTTTCTCACAATAATACATTTTTTTTCAAATTTGATACTGTCACATCTCGATGTGTATTCATATTTCAGCGCACAAAGCACTGAAATATGAAATTGTATAGCTCAAATTTGATGCACCCTTTCTTCCACTGAGTTTATTCAGGACTCTGATCACCCTGGCAGAGCTATGTTGGAACTTCTCCCTTCAGGAAGAAGATATGGTTCTATCAAAACCTCTCATCATGCTTAAAGCTTCTTCCCACGAGCTGTCACTAGCTTGAGCAAGGCACTTTAACTATTAGGATCTAGCACTTTACTAGATTTAATGATTATTATTCTTAAAAATCATATTAACATGATGTTTTTAGCTTGCTTACTTTCACAGAGTCACATTTTCTCATGGCACTTTTAATGGTTTGTAACTTCTGTCTTTTGTTTGTTTGGGTGGTTGTTTTTGATGTCTTGTTGTGCACTTTGGGCATTTGTGCACATGTCTTTCTAATGTGCTTTTTAACTGCGAATTGCAAATAAACGAAACAAAACTAAAATAATCCAAAATGTCCTGTAATTTCTGCATAGTAATTGGGAAATCAACTACAGCCACTTACATTTATCTGAGAAAGATGAATATATTCTTTTAACATAGTGAGGGAAATAAGAAAAATAGGTCAAGAAAATTACATAGATGGTAAATCTAGACTCCTACATGAACACGGTCCTGAAAGTAATTGTGTATGTAAAAAAGATTAAAAAAAATATAAAATGAAGTCATAGTCTGAAAATTCTCCATCAACGACATACAGCTATTATTAGTGAAAAAAAACCCCAAAAGAGCTCTTTATGAAACAGTATTATGGTCTTTTCAAAAGCATAAAAGGCTCCAACTACTACTTTTCTCACTTGCACTCCAGTGGTACGCGATGGAGAGGACAAAACTGTCTACTTTGTGGACAATGACTTATTTGAAATTCAAACAACTCCCGGTCGTCATTGCGGCACACCTTTGAGAGGAGCGGCGACAAGAGGAATCTGTCTTTCCTCTCAGTGTACCGAAGGTGAACAGCAAAAGTGACAACAGAGAACCAAAATGTGATGGGGTCTGGCTGGGCTAAAGCAATATGTTTATGTTAATGCTAAAAGAAGGAGAAAGTGAGACAAACTCTGTCAAAATACATTCATCTATAAAGAGGAACTCTGTGTGGAAAAGAATAACAATAACTAGTACTGTTGAAATCATTTGAAATGTGGACACATATACTGCATTTTATTGTAATTTTAAATATATCAATAAAGCATAAATAAGTGCTTAAATTCATGTTTTTGACTCCTAAATGAAATTAAAACCAAATGTCATTCTGTTTCTGCCTGCATAGTAGATTTGTAAATACATTTGTATCAGATGGCGTATTATGATGCCAAATGTTTCATTTTGTACATATACTGTTGGTTATTCTTTGCCTCATAAATAACCGATAGTCGATATTTGATCATAAAAAGCTCTCCATTGGAAGCCTTTGCAGAGTAAGACCGGACTTTTAAAACATGGATGTGATAAATGTTTACTTTCTTCTTCTTCGAAACTCCCACGATATATGGTCTGAAAAAGCAGCGACCAATGTACGCACGCACGCGCGACTAAACCTATGTTCCCTGTAAAACAATAATAACACCTAGCAAAGTTGTCTTCTGAGCAACTGTGGCCTTGCCCTCATTCAAATCTGCTTCCCAACAGGCAGTGGAGAAAATTAATCTGAAACCGACTGTGCTGGCGGGCGTTTGAGACATGTCTGTTTCCTCTACACCAGGGGCTCTTTGGAAACACTCACCATCGCAGTGGCCTCATCAGCATGTGCATCCCAATCTGCAGCATTCAGCAAGACAACTCCCCACGCGCCCCGCACAGATACAGAGCCATGCCCAAAACAGCGCAACTATTCTGGGCCTGTCCGCGCTGTAGTATACTGTTTACACTGACTGATAGCGGTGTCCAAAGCTGCTCTCACGATCCGAAAACAGCGCAAATGAAATGGCAGAATATAGAGCCTCAAGCTTGAATTGGAAATGATGCTCCAGTCATAAAGCGTAGATTGCTTTGCGGAGGTTTGGGTGATGGATAAGAAATGGTATTTAAGTGATTTCAAATGTCCGATATATGATGGATATCTCAGGGTGAAGACATCTTAGCTCTGGAGTATATGTCTTAGAAAACTGCCAAGCCTTAAGCCGAATGTCTACTGCACAAAGATTTATGGATGGTCACACTACAAGACGTGGAAATGTTTAAGTCACGAGACATCTAATGACCAAAGTGTGTCCCAGCCAACATAAGGCTCTAGGCTCCGTGTGGTAAAGTCACCGGAGTTGTCATTGGTGTTTTGCGTTTGTGAAAGTTCCTAATGAAAAAGGGGAGATATGGTTCCATTCACAGCTGAGCTCTTCTGCTATTACTTTACTGGAACACTTGTGTTTACTGTTGGTCACATCCTGTTTGACAGAGCTTGATCATAGACACAGCGAGAGGAGGCTCACTCTGTGACCAAGATTCCAAAATATCAGATATGTTTCATATCAATCACAGCTCGTCTTCAGTCATGTGATGGTTCGTTTAAAGTAACATTTTTGTCCCGGTCTCACTGCAGTCGAAGCACATGATCCAAATAAACCTGTTGAAGGTGTATTGACTTTAAAAGCATTGATGTGCTTCATGTACTAGCACCACATGGCATAAAGCAGTGACGCATAAGCATTTGAAGCTCTGTTTTAAGCTCCATGTCAACTGGTATGCAAATGTTTACTCAACTACAAACAAGCCTCTCATAAACGGACTGCACAGTTAGACAAAGTGACAGCCGCAGCCCAGTGGGCAGAGGGATAATGGAAGAAGACTGTGTAAATCCCATATGTGCTTAATCCAGACACTTACAACACTGTGTGATTCATACTCCATTACACTGCGCTAATACAAGCTCAGACACACGGCGCACAATCAATTCAGAGCACGCTAACCGGCAAAATAACAGCCATGAATCTTCTTTATGTGGTGGTGAAAGAGGAGGGTTCAAAGGTCAGGGATAGAGCTTCACAATGTGCTTATTAGTCATTAAACAGTGTGTGGCTTTGTGCTGCCTCTATTTCCTCCATGTATGAAGTATGATTAACCAGCTCAAACCATTTCTGGTAGTAAATTAATGTACACGTGTAATGAATTATGAAGTCGATCATTCTGGAGGGATAAATCAATAATATAATATAATTTGTAAGACGAGTGCAAATAACAGTTGAATGTAAAAAAAATAAAGCTGATTCTCTCTTCTATATACTGTATATACATATATACATAGATATACATATATATATACACATATATACATATATATACATACTAACTTCTCTAAATTGCACAAAATGATCACAACTTTATTTTGTTAAATTATTGTTTAAACTGTCAGATTGCCAGCTTTTGGATGGAATATCGCTCATTGACGACACAGACAGAGATTCAGTTTAAGAACTCCGCTCTGCTTCCATTCATTTTCAACTTTTATTTCCTTTACAATTTGTCCCTTCACTGACGTAAAACTATGATGAATAAAGCTGGGCACATACCAGAGAAATGGTGATCTATTGGACAATGTGTCAAAATGGACAAAATATCACTGTTGTTTGGTCAGGGGGTCAATCATAGTGAATATATTTCTTCTTACAATAATAGAAAGGCTAAAATGTGATATTGTGACATCCCTAAATGTGACAAATATTACATGGTCCCAAATCCACAACAACATTCAGTCAACTACATTAAGTTAAAGTTGTTGTTTCTTCCACTTCCTTACAACACCTGTACTAATATATGTACACATGACACACATTCTGTCATGACTTACCTTTCTTGTCTCCAAAAAACAGAGTCTGCTGTGCCGGGTTGGACCACTGGAGGGAGGTGTTGTCATTGTACTCCACACGGCAGGTCAGGTTGACTGTCCCTCCCTCTGTCACCGTCACGTTCTGGACCAGAGGGTACTGACCGCTGAGGCCTGCAGCACATTAAACAAGACACACAGGTAAGACACACGGGGAACTCGCTCTCAGACATATGCTGCTTTTCTATTCACTTCAAAGGCCTAAGCAGCGATCACCTTCACCAATGACACCGAGTGAACCTTACGGAGAGGAAGACTCGAACAGACAAAACAGTATGACCCCTGACAGATTCACGGAGTAATAAATACACAGAGCTCTTCATTGTAGTTAGTGGGTGGAATATATCAGGCAGCAAGTTTATAACATATGCAAGCAAGGGTGGAACGCTAACAAGTACAGAAGTGTACTTAAGTCATTTAAGTTTGTGTACCTTATTGAAGTAATATCTAAAGTGGATACTTTTTACTTTGACTTCACTACATTTGAGAGCAGGTATCTTTGGAACTGGACTGAAGAGTAAAAAGTACTTTTCGTATGGTTTGAGGGTTTTTAGCATGTTCATGGTGACATTCTGCCTAAAGGTTTTGAGTTCAAGTCCCAGATTTGAGCATAAAGCACATACTTAATATTCACTAGAAAGATATGGAAATGTATTAGAATTGCAACTCGTGACCAAAGAGCAGAATTTTTTTGGTTTTGTTTAAAAAAAATAAAATAAATCACTGCATTTAACGGTTCTCAAAATCTGTGTGAAATTTACTAACTCTTTAAGTGCATTTTTAAACAGGTACTAACAGGTATCAAGATGTGAAAATAATAATAATAATCGAGACAACAGTATACAACATATAAAGCTGCTGAAATAAATAAAGCAAGTAGCTATGGAAGTTAATGCTCATTCTCACAGAGGTAACAGTACAGAGCCAGCCATTGTCACTATGACCACAAGTAGCAGGGACATGGTCATAATTTAATGGTTCATCTCTATGGTCCAGAACTGTCCAATCCTGCCTCGACAAGCACTCGACTTTAAAAATGGCTAACACCCTAATTACAGAGCAAATGTTCAGTAAAGAATGAGCGGTCACTGCTGTGCGCTAAATTGGAGCCTAACATGGGGAACACAAGGGGCAGTTAGCCTGCAGTAGCAACCTTGAAACCTCAACTCCACAGGGAGCACCAATTAAAAACCATCCTCTGTGGAATTGTGCCCATGTTTGTCTGTGTAATTGCTGCGACGAATTAGAAAAAAAGAACAATGATATGGGAGAGAATAGCACGAGAACAGGACAGAGAGCTGGTTTGGAGTTCAGCACCATGGACAGGTCATTCTGTGGTTTCCCCTGCGATTTAAGGACCATAGACAGCTCCAACTGCTCGACTGCGTGTATGAGGACAGTGTTTAAAGAAAGTAGTGGTACTGCTGTCTTTAATAGTAGCAGTATGGCATCACAGGTGCACTATGTAACTTCTATAATGAATGGCCTGCCACCTGCTTGTCTCCTTGGAGATGTAACTTCTTTGTCTAGAATATTGCACAGTGTGGTATTAAGTTTATGTATCTCCTAGGAGACAAGCAGGTCTAAATAAGGCCTAAGTTACAAGTCAGATCTGTGGAGTGGTTACCCAGCTCACAGTACGAATGCATTTTGAGGTATTTTTGATAAAAAAAAAAGTAATTGACTAAATGCAAGACATGCGTTTAATGTCATACTGTGGAACATTTCAGGTAGCGGTGAAACTATTTCATCGATGACTTGCTACTAATCAATTATTGCGATAATCATCATCTCATTTAGATCATCTAAACGAATAATCGTTATCTGGACAGACTCCGGAACATGCCATGTGCTGAGAGAAGAGGCTTCATGACTCAGACAGAGAAATCAAAAGAAATCACTTTAGCTTCATCTGGGCCAAATTTAATATAATTCTTACATTTTTTTAGCGATTTTGTGATCCAAACAATTAATCGATTAATCAAAAGAAAAACCACTAGATTAATTGTTTTGTAAAATAATCCTTAGTTGTAGAGCCCTAATCTGAGACCAAACAATAACATATTCTTTGAGACAAGCAGCTACTAGATCCACGAGAAAAGTTACATTGTGCACCTATAATAATGTGCCGGAAAAACAAAACTAAACTTAATGAAAGTATCTAATGCCACTCACTAATGCGTATCAAACCATCCAACTCTTATCAACCCACAGTTATGTTAAAACCAGTTAGTTTAATTGACAGTATTTTGACTCTACTTTACATCTGGTGTACTGAAAAATGGTAACATGAATTATTAGTGGCTTCAGGCCCACGGACAGCTCTCCTGCTTTTCTATGTTGTGTGTGCTGTATAAGGAAAGGCTGAAGGCAGGCAGGTAAATAATAATAACCATAAATCTCAGCCTGACTGGATTCCCACACGACAGGTTTTAAAAAGAGTGTGAATAAAGGCTTAGGTGAGAAAGATTATTCAATGCAGCTAACTCGACTTGGCGAGCAATAGCGCCTCTAGTCAGGATCAGAGCAGGCAAACAAACATGTGCAGAAGGAACAGGTCTATAAGGAAACACAAGCAAATGTTTGGTATTGTGGGTGATCATTTTGAAACTTTTGTATTTTGAGTAAGGGTCTAACGATTCAGGAATCGCACATTATTAGGTCAATTCATCACGATTCTGTCACGATTCTTCAGTCACTTTTCCTACTTTGCTGGCGAAAAAATTGCAATATAATTAATGTTGCTATTGTAAATAATAGTAAGTAAACTGCACAACTGTAACCTAATAGAGTTTGTGACATTTGGTTTCATATCATATGGGGCTTAACATTGGTTCTCACTTACATTTGCGTTAAATCTATCTTCTTCATATGAGGTGAACAGCGTGATGCATTTAGCCAGTGCTTATCAGAGTCTTTACAGCAGTTTGGTGATTTACTTGTTGGAAACTTGTTGACCACCATCTGCTTTGACTATATATAATACATTCTTTTATAGATTTTGTATTGTATTTTTTTCTTTTGCACTGCTAGATATACACCTCTAAGGAACCAACCAACTCAATGTGAAGATGATTAGCAGAATGTGGACAAACAAAGAGATTTTAAACCTCAAACCAGTAGGGAAGTACTTTTCTTTTAGTATTATATATGATTTATGTGCACAGCAGCAGAAAATAGAAGGCATGAAGTGAGTTAACACGAGATTTGGAAGTGAATTAATCTGGATTTGTACATACATCAGATCATAAGGACGCTTCATCCTTTTGAGAGCTTTTTCCAGCACTGTGCCTTGACTAAGCAATGCACAGGGCACGTCTTTAGTCGATGGACAATGTCTTTTGTTAACTACTTCCCAGTTCATTTAGCTGCTTTCCTTTTAACACTGAAATCTGCTGATAGAGTCATACACAGACAGTTGGCAGGTGAATCCTGGATGTCTCACTGACACACTGGACAAGTTGCCAGCAGCAGAGAGAGGCTGCTAGAAGAGAAAAGTGCAGGTACGGCTGGAGCACGGGTCATTTCCACTGTTGATTAAGGCCTCCTGAGGTTAATCATGCGTCCCACAGATAGAGTATGAGGAGTCGGCAAACGCTGGAAAAATGGATCTCTGCTATGGAAGCCTGGAAGGATGTTTTATTCATGAAAGTTTTGCATGAAGCATGATCTGCCAATGATTTAGTGTTCTACCGCGCCTGGCCTTGGTCTCTTTATTACATTCTCTTTTTAAATCACTTACTTTCCCCCATTTTTCTCTCTGATGCACCCAGCAACATGCAGCGCAGCGTGAGCCATTTTATTCCCTTTGTGATGGTCACAATAGTGTGTTAAAATCAAATAGGAAGAGCAAGCTCGGATGAGGCGATCTGTGGGAGAAAATGAACTATAATTTGAGATGATTATTCTAGTGTTGCCATTTAGGAAGACAGTCATCAGGGATTGCATACGTTTCAAACTGTCAACAGCTCAGTCTAAACAAGTCTGTGCCACCACTGATTGGCTTTTCACAAACAAGAAAACAAGACAGTGATGAGTGATGATAAACACTCCACATGACTGCCTGTATAATGGAGATGCAAAAGTTAGTTGGTGTGTACACGTGGCAATATAAACTCTACCGCTGAGACGGATGGTTTGTTCTGTAAAACAACTCTTTAATAAGAAAACAAAACTCTTACAAAGTAACCCCCTTGCCACTGTCCAGTCTATTCAAACTTATTGTGGTAAACAAATGTCAAAACCACTGATGCGTCCTGTTGTCCCACGTTTCCATTGACACCTTGAGCCTAGAACATCAATCTCACATATTTAGGCTCAAAGAGAGTTAAGCTGAGCTAGACTCTGGGCACAACAAGGCCATGTAATTGGACCACAGCCCCAATCTACAGTACATTCACAGGATTAGCATTGATTTATTGACAGAGGAAGGCTTCAGTGGGCAGAAAAGGTGAACTGTCACAGGCCAGGAAAATAGGCAAAATAGAAATTGTTTCCTGTCATGTAAAGAGCACATTCTACAGAATTCTTCAACAAATGAGCTCATTTGGAAATAGTCACATATCAGCTGCTTTCCTTCCATCTGTGAAGTCTTAGATAAGACAAGAACAACTTAATTGCATCGGAAAAGTATTTCACTTTTTCCACATTGTGTTATGTTAAAGCTTGGAACAAAGAATTAAAATCATTATTTACATCAACAATATCCCATAATGACAACGCAAAAGAAGGTCACTTGAATTATTTGCAAATGTTTTAAAAATAAAAAGCACATGTACGTGAGTATTCACAGCCTTTGCTCAATACTTTGTTGAAGCACCTTTGGCACTAATTACAGCCTGAAGCCTTTTTGAGTTTAATGCTACAAGCGGCAAATACTTTCCGGATGCACTGTAATTCACCCCCTGTAGGAGAAAGTACCTTGTATCTTGAAGAAGATAGAATTCAGCATTCAACATGAAAGGCTTTCAGCATTTAGTTCATGCACTCAAGTGACCTTAAAGGTGCACTATGAGACTTTTCCCACCTGCTCGTCGCGATGGAAATGTTATTGCTTTGCCTGGAATGTTATAAACATAACTATCTCCAAGGAGACAAGCAGGTAACGCCACCAAGTCACGATACAGGTCAGATCTGTGGAGAGTTGACATTGTACACAAAACACATGCAATTGACAGAATGCGAGAGAGATGTTTAATGCCATACTGTGGAACATTCCGGGCAAAGCAATTAGATCAGGCGGCGAATCCCCCACCAGAAAAGTGACACAGTGCACCTTCGACTGTTCAGATATTAGAGTAAAAATGCAGACACTATTACATCAACTATAATCCATGAAAAAATATGCATACAAATTGTATTTAAAAAATGGCCAAACAGATAACATTGATCATCATGATGTTATGTAAAGGCCATCTTCTCCCAGGCTCTTCTAAGGATCTCCCAACACTGGCTCCAGTCTGGGGAAGCCTGTGCTTTAGTCCTGCTCGGCAGTCTGCAGCTCCAGCTCCAGTGGGACTGGAAGGCCAAAGGGTGCACCATGATGGTTATATTAGAACGCTGCTCCTGTGTGTGCGCTTAATTGGCCAGTGGAGTAGGCTCTTCGCTGCTCCCTCCCGGCCACCCAGACCTGATTTAAATGTATCTCTGGAGGCAGCTGTTCACTCCTGATTTCCATGTCTAAATTTAGGTCTTTCCTCACTTCACTCCTAACACCTACTTTCACTTTCTTGCTGTCTTTTTCCAGTTCAGTCCTGCTCCCGAGTTGATCCCCGAAGGTGGCTTTCTCCCCATCGTTGTCTCTCTTTTTGGCATACTATAGTTATAGAAGTCAACAGTGAGGCTATATATGGGAGAGGTGCATATGTTCTGATCCCACACACACATAACTGGCCCACACTCACTGGTAAGAAGTTACGCCAGGTCATATACCACCTGCTCTGGATGAATTATGAGGTAATGACACAAAGTCATTACCTTAGCATTAGTTAGACGCAATAAAATTAAGTCTAAGTGGTTGGTTCAAGTCATTTAACCAACAAGTCAACAGTTCAACAATCAGAAATCTAAGAATGAATAGGCTGTGCGAAAACAACAAATGTTTCCTCAATAATGTATTAAACATTATTACACCCAAATCATACCTTTATACATCCCAGGATCTCAACAATACACATTTTATACTAGCATTTTCAACAGCGTTCAACTTTAACTTGCCAATCAGGTTCTTTGTGGAGAAGGCTTTTCATTCTTCTTAAAAAAAATAAAAAATAAAGTCAGATGTGTTAAATATCTTACTTGTAGTTTAAATATACACAAAAATTAGGATTGGAACCAAAACTAAATTTGGGCTGGAACAGAACTGGACCTCATTATATAATTGGCTCAATTTGGGAGCAGTTAAAGTGTGAATGCATCCTAAGTGATTTGCCACGTAAACGTGTTGTTGTGGTAAAATGCCATGATTCTGCATGAGGACTCTGCACATTTTCAATTTGAGGAGCTCGAGCTCAGAGGTATAGGGCGGGTTGTGAAGAGCAGGGGTCTCGTGATTGTAAGTGATTGTCTGGTGTCGTATGTGGCTGTAATTTGCTTTGTATTTTACCAAGTTATTTTCTGTAATACGACCCCCTCGAAAAGAGATGCATCTCAAGGGTCTAATCCTTAATTCAAAAATAAGTAACAATAGAGAGTTTTCTGGATGCATCTATAAGACTCTATAACCTTCAAAACAGGAGTAGACCCATTTTTTTAGACTTTCAAAAACAGAGAACGCCAACCTTTAAACAAGCCAACTAATCAACTGATTTAAATGTATCAATATTTTACATGTATGATCCAATACCAATTTAATTGATTCATTATCACTTTAAACATACACAAACCAAAAATCTGAATAACCAATTCACCTGTTGTTTGTTTATATCTGTTTACAGATCTTGGAAGATGCAGACTCCACTCAGAGATCAGGATTGCACTGGCAACGGAATAAAACTCTGAGGTGGTCAAAGATGACTGCATTATTTGACTTTCTAACTTTCTGTTGTTATAATCAACAATTTAGTAAAGCCCTGAGAGGCTGTTGTGATTTCGGGCTCTAATAAATACCTTTTTTGTAGTTTTTCCTCACTAAGAAGGAGGGTCTACGGACAGGCGATGCTGGGACCGTTGTCCATTTGCTGAATTTCGGTGAGCATAGTTTAATTTGCTTCTCTATTTCATTGTCGCCCATCGAGGCAACTGCTGTTGTGATTATGGGCCTTACAAAAATAAATTGAACTGAATTGAATACTCCTGATTAAGGGTAACTTGGCCAGCCAGATGAATTCTCAAAATATTTGTAAGTTCATCTATTTTTCAGAATCCATCTGGACCGGCCCCAGCTGTCAGTGGTTTAGACCAATCAGGTGCTTCTGATTCTGGCTTTGGTCCTGTTCTAGTCCTGATTTAGATTCAGACTCTCTTATTTGTTGCATTAAGATGAATGAACTTAAGCCACAGTAAATTACATAAAACTAGTAATATATAAAATCCCCATTAATAGTATATGGCTATTGAAAATGACTAACACATATTGTCATAATCACCAGCAAAGCCTATCTAATTCCCATCTCCACTTCCACAGCAGAGCCGTGAGTGCCACTGCTCAAAATGCAATTCCACTCCAGAGATCACGAATGAGACACACAGGACGCGATGAGACATGACAGCTTTGCCACGAGCGCTTAGTGTCGGCGCGCACTTACACAGGTGGTACGCAGCTGGACGCGGGCTGACTGATTCTGAGTGTCAGGCTGCACGGCACGAAGGCCCACCCGCCATCGCAAAACAAGCACCCCCAAGGTCAACAGTTCGATCTCCTCAAGAGCTTTTCGGAATTCATCACCAGAACGAGAAGAGGAGAGAATCCTGTCAAAGTATCCTTGAGACACAGGGCAACCTTGACACCTGCTCTGGCACAAATGTTGAATGTGATAAAAAATGGATGGATGGACTAAAATGGAAGAATGAGTGAAAACACCACCCAAAAAAATTCAGTACGTTTATTCAACTTTTACATGTAGCTGTGCAAATAAGGTTGACTGATGTGGCACTTTCAATTTATGTTTTTCATTTTTCTTCCTTCTGTCCTTTTTTTTTGGTTTATTTTTTGCTTTTGTATAGTTCAATAACCCCTGCTCTGAGAAAGCACAGTGCAGAGAGACAGTATAGTTGATCCAACAGAAATGTGTTAAAACATATCTTTAAACATATACGTTGAGGTTTAATTATCAGAAAAATTTAAATTGTCTGTAAAATTAATCACAAATGTGTAAAAAATATCACCTCATACCCTTATCTGAAAGTTTGAAACATAACCTTTTTTCTTTTACTTTTTAATCAGCTCTTTTTGTTGAATTATTTACTATACATTACATACTTGATATAAAAATGTTGCATATTTTCAAATCAACATTCACGATATTATCTAAATTCCTATTCCTATTTCTCAGGAAGACGAGCACTTCTCTGACCTTTTTCGGACCCTGACTTCTTTAAATTCACCTTATCAACATCCTTCACACAAATCCTGTCGCACCTTCCCATGAACCGAGCTCACTGCTGCATGCTGAGGACGTACGGTTTTCGACGGGAACGCAGACAGAAGGCAGAGAACAGTATGTGGCCTATTTGTGTGAAAATGCAAATTCTACAAAGATTTACAATTCAGATTGTGTTCTGAATAGGAGGGCTTTTACTGTTAATGCACATTACTTTGTTTACAGTAGTAAGATAGAATAAAGCTATTATTAATTTGAAATAATATCAATGAAGCGTTTTGAACTAGCGAACAGAACGTAATTACAACACACTGTACCTTTAAGAGGAAGTGAGTGAAATTGTGAATAAAGGGAATTAAATTATTTAATCAAAACATAGGTTCTAAACTACAATTGAGAGATTGTGCATGGGTTAAACTGTGCCAAACTGGTCAGTGTAGGGTTGTCAAAACTATCCAAGAGCAGATATTCCTCAACACTAAAACTAGGACTGAAGCTAGACACTCATTTGAGCCATTATTGATCACAAAAAATTACAAAACAGGACACTTTTTTAAAATTTTTACTATCATCATCACCGTGGTAATGAAATTGTTATCGAAAATTGAATACATTCCTTAGTATGGAGTTTAAAAAGTCAGTATTGTGACAAGACTAATGCAGTGTTTTATGCAACCACGACGCACTTTAAATAAGAACCACTGGCACGTTTCAATGATATATTTTATATTCAGCCAGAAACATTTGAGAAATATTGCAACTTAATTCAGAAACTGTAATGTAGATAGACTTTTTATTTACCATTCTTTGCTGAAGAATGAGCTTTACAATTACAAACAGAACATCATGTCTGATTAAAAATGCATTGGTGGGCTTTAATAATTGATTGTACTAATATTTCAACTCCCAGTTAAAGTTCCACTGTGCTCCTGAAACAATTAGTCAAATAAATAATTAGAAGAGCTCATGTTATCAATCGTTCCGTGATTTAATTGGAATTTACACTGTAGGGCAGAACGAGCCGCGCTACAGATGTCTCCTATATTTGGACTCATTTAATGAACCAGTGAACAATTAGTTAAGAAGATAAAAGGCAGATGTTGAGAAATATGTACAATTATTAGTATTATCTAACCGCATTCAAAGGGATTCATTGTTCTGCGTTAGAAAAATAATGATATTTCACTCCCTGTCGAATGTAAAGACCTTGAAGCGCAAAGATCAAAAGAAAATGATTAGATTCAATATCGCTGTTCAATAAAAATGCATAATAGAGTTTCTCCATAAAATCAGCTATAGTCAGTAGTAGTAGTAAAGTCACTTAACCTGCTATTTAATCTCTCCATATGCTGCGCTGTACATAATCATAGTCGTACCATTTATTGCACATATCTTTGCTCTACATGCACTGTTTCATACATGTGCTTTACAGTTATTTATCTTGATTTTTCTTGCATGTTTCGATTCTCCCGCTGGCGTTTCCCCACGCCTGAAATGTTACACAGACGCATAAAACTTAAACAGTAAGAATGTGTGTTTTTAAACGTTTTCATTTCAGCAATTTAAATAACGGTAATTGAGGCTGTGCACGGTAGTGTTGTCACGGTACTAAAATTGCGAACTCGATTTCGATACTAAGGAATAGCGCAATCCAAATTTCAAATTCCACAATGATAACAAAACATTGTCTTATTGTCTTATAACACTGGTCAGCATGCATTCTGTTCTGTTTAACTGATGTCGCCTTTTTTCTCGTTATGCCCTTGATCCCGCCACATTTATTTAAAAGGCAGATAAATGTATTCCTATTCTGTGTGCGACAAAAAGGTCCAACGATCGGTCAAGATTCCCCCGTCCACCAGGCCAGGATTCTCAGACTCATGACACAAGTAAAGCCTGTCTACATAAATACTTCATAGCATCTAGACACGTTCAGTGAGGACACAGAACATATTTTTAAAAGCATGGAATTGAAAATTCCGGATAGGCGAGGGCAGAGGAATGAGAAAGCAATATCTTAAATGTTTCGCCAAAAGGAAAACTGTCTCGGGCATAACTGCTCTTACTGCTCTCTCAGCAGCAATAAAAAGAAGATGTATTACAACTTTCCAAAGACGTAAGCTTTGTGTAAGTCGCTTCTATGTATACTTTTAGCCTGAGGTACTGTATGTTTATGTAGACAGTGTGCAGTGAATAAGATACAAACTGTATCTGCTATTGCTTGGCTTGAAGATAATGCCGGTAAACAATCTGTGAATTCAAGGAGACGTACAGAAACACAAAAGAAACTGTGGCTGTTCAGACAGGATAAAGTGTCCTTATGGCGGTAATAATATATGATGTACTTGTACATAAAACAACAGTTACATTCTTTACAGGGGAAAGTGTCTCTACAATACTTTACTTTTTACAATATCCACTTTTTCCAATGTATCTTCTTTATCTTCTGAACACAAGGTTAAAGAACTCAGACGTTATTCTCATCTCAACAAAGATTTTTGACTTTTGAACGGCTGTTGTAATTGGATCCCAGTTTTTGGGTTGATGCATGAGCAGATATATGCGATGGCAGTCATGTGGGGATCAGCCCTAATCACTACTGCCACCAAACACTCCCTGCTCCCGGATCAACATGACACAGTGTGATTTTCTAATGTGCGCTGATGTGCTGACAGATACTGTTCATTTAGGCAGTGATCTGGGGAAACGCCGCTCGCCCCGGGGGGTACAAAGGCTAGGGCTACGCTCTTAAAAATACCTTTTATCATGTGGAGCGTGTGACAGGACTTATTTTGCCTGATGTAATCGGAGCTCACGACTTCCAAGTCTGGGTTGACACTGCAGCTCAGGACTCAAAGTGAGGCTCGGGCCGGACAAAAATCAAAGAGTAGTCTCGGAGAACTGGTGTGACAAGTGGGAGGCACGCAAGTGTGCGAACTGCATTTAACCGCAAGCCATCGGTCTGCTATGACTGTAAAAGTCTATTAAATATGCTTATGAATAAAAGATCACAGTGGGGAAGAAGTAGCCTCGGAAAATAGGGGCACTCATGCTAACATTAACCCTGCAGGACTTGTACTGTATTTGACTATTACGTGTTATAATGGTATGTTAAACATTTGATATTACAGCCATTGGGTTATGATTTCAGCACTATCAAACAAAATGGATTAAAAGTTCTAACGCTTTGAACCTCACATGCAGGTCTTTGTTAGAAGACACACCCAGACACATAGGATATGCAGAGGCTTCTGTCCACTGGGGGCATTAGTGAGCAACTTTTAAAAGTAACTCTAAAAAAAAGTTATTTTAGAACTAAACTGCAGGCGGAGCCTCCTTCCATGTTTGTTTTACTAGTTGCAATTTTTATTCCGTTTTGGTCCATTCTCTAACTCAATTTGAGCGCCCTCTGGTGTTTATTTGCCAGAACAGACATTAGAAACAGTTGGAAGTATAGATGAAGCTACAGTAATTAACACAGAGCTGTTTTACTGTTTTACCACAAAAATGCCAAAAATGATATCCTGATTAGTTACCCTAGTAACGTAATGTAATACCTTATGGGGAATGTTGACTTTTTGTGGTAACTTAACACAAAATTGAAAAAAGAATGGCAAGTTACAGCAAATAAATCATTATTCCCCATAAGGCATTGCAAACTACTACAACTAACAAAAATATCAATTCTGGTACATCAGCAGGATTTTTTTTTATAACTTACTGGGTAATTACAGTAAAAAATGTGAATTGTGACTTTTTACAACTGAACCTTTTGGTCAGTTTTAAATTCTGCGCAGCGTTATGTTAGAAATTCACCAGTAAGTTAATTCAGCCCCGCCTTTAGCCTGGCTTGCTGTTCTAATTACAAAGGTTAACTAACAACTTAATTATAAGGTGGACATTTAATATTTTACAAGCACTGTTTTTAATTGTTCCATGAAAAAGGGCACTTGTGTGTCAATGAGGAGGTGCTTCACAACAGAGGCCAATAGTCAGCAAATATGTACTATGTAGTGCGTTTTATTTGCTATTTTAGCTTTGGAAATTTGATCAAAAGACCCATAAATGACAAAGAAAGTCTGTGGAAACACTGCAGAATACGGGAAAACGGAGCAGTGTGCTTTAGCATTATCTCCTTAGCAGCACGACCGCCGCTAACTGCTAATGCCCGATCTCATCAGATCGCAGAAGCTAAGTATGGACTAGGTTAGTACTTGGGTGGGAGGCTGCTGGAAGGCCGGATGCCACAGGGGGTGGTAGTGTGCACTGTTGCTGTGTCTTTGGGTTAGAAACTTCCCATACCTTGCCCCCAGTGTGCTGATGTATGAATGTCATCTATATTCATTAACATGCACTGTCCCGACCAAATAAACTAATAATAATAACTGTGCCTGGTTTGATATGTTTTCGGATTTAATTGTCAAATAAAATGAGGAAAAAGACGAGGTGAGCAATAAAGTGCGTTCAGGGGCCCCTGTGAGTGAATGAGACAGAGGGACTGACTGCTGGCTGTCAGCTAAAAGCTAACCTGCTCCTTTTGGACTGAAGCCAACTCATTTCTTTATGTGTTTCAGGATACGGTTACTGCTATAATACTTCTTGTATTATAAGAAAACCCTGTATTTTAACAGTATTCATTTTCTGAATTAAATATTAATGGTCTGTAGAATGTTGTGACCAGTAAGTTACCGCAAATAGTGATGAAAAGTCTAACAGTGTTACACATGAAGCATAAATGGAAGGTCAAGCTTATTCCACTTCCTTCACTTGTTTATCTAAGCGAAAAATCTAATTTCATATTCAGCCAAAATGTGGAACTGTGGGCATAACTCTCCAAAGCAGTACCGTAAAACTTTTAAATATAATCTGCCTGTGGCTCTAATGCTTATCTTCTTCCATATACGGTATTTACTGTAACAACACACACACATATACTTTAAAATACCAATTTACTCTAATGTTTTGAGTCAATTATTTACTGACCTATAAAAAGCTGTATACAGTGTGAACAATCTTCCCTCAGTGTGACAGCATGTGTGTTTTGACAGGGTGGAGTCCCATATACCGTGCCACTGCATATCCTTTAATGAGCTCTTTTTTCCGCCTCATTTACATACTGTCACTTCTGCCATACCACCACACATTCTAAAAATACTGTCAGCGCCCAAATGGGGAGAAATCTATGTAAGGTTGTGTGGGGTCCAAAACATCCATCTCTGTTACTGTGTAATTGGACTGGATCAAAACCATATGTTAAGCTTAATACTACGTACTAGTATTACTAGTATTACTTTTCTTGTAATAGAAACCACGATAAATGTCCTAAAATAACTGATTGGATTTTAACTATTTGTAAAACATCCACATTTTTTTGCTATTTTTGTTATTAATATATTTGTCACTATTCGCCTTATTCCGGAAGTCCGTTTGAGTGCCACCGTACGACGTAATCCTTCTTCCAGTGGTAGTAGTTCACACTTAAAAATTCTACAAGCCATTTTCAGACGGCCCAGGGAATCACAGTGCATTGTTGACTTGTTGGTCACATGACCACTGGATATTTTACACACATCAAGCTACTTTATAGCATATTTTAGCGGCGAGACTTTTCCCTCGTTCTCCACTTAAGTGAATGGAGTTCCCGCTC
This sequence comes from Chaenogobius annularis, assembly GCA_015082035.1. NCBI lineage: Eukaryota > Metazoa > Chordata > Actinopteri > Gobiiformes > Gobiidae > Chaenogobius > Chaenogobius annularis. Next base: position 745,140 of record BJKM01000045.1, read on the forward strand.
GACCGGAAGTGCCATTACAACGAAAGTGCAGATCCGTGGCAAAAAGAGGCAAAAGTGGGCGAGGCGGAATAAGGTCAATATTTGTTTATTGTTTGCAAATGCAGTGTTTTCGTACCCACAATTATTAAAACCAATCTGAGTGTATCAAAAATAAAAACGTTTTTTCACAACAGTATCTTATCTTATCGAATTGTGTTAAAACTGGGGCGATTAATCAACTATCAACTAATTGTGACTCTATAACATGAAATGCCATACAATAACATTTCAGATTTTCATCTGTAAATATTTTCTATCTAGAAGCCTTCAGTCACTATAATTCACCCTTAATTTGGTTAAAAATGCCCCTAAAATGTGTCATTGTTTAAGGGACTGAAAAAAATAATAAAAATAGCCGACTATTCCACTACTAAAACAATTGTTAGTAACGGCTGAAGTAAAAAAAAACTGCAGCGATTAATGTTCCACACTTAAATAAACATTAACATTTTGAAACATGGTCTGACTGATGCTTTGAGGTGAGCGGTAGCGTTATCTGCCCGCGACCTGCCGCCGCACGCATCTTATCTCACGTCTGTTTTCCTTCCAGTCGCCTCATTACAAGGAGCAGGAGGCAGATGTGGGATTGTCTGTGATCTACACGTCCTCTGTCCGCCTATTAAGAGTGCCATGGATTTCCTATCGCGTCATGCGGGGATAAAAAAAGCATGATAGCCGGGTCAGCGCTGCCTTTAACAAGCTTTGAGGTCAACACGGCTGTATCCAAACAGCCTCCAACCAAGTGCGTTTGAAAGGCCCATCTTATCTCGCAATTGAGATGTTTTGATACAAGTGATAAAACAACTGACGCTACACCGGGGGCCAACTTCTTCTTATTCCAGTAATGTTACGCCAAAGACTTCCAGCACGAGAATTGAACAGGTGTTGCTGGTGAGAACCCCCAACAGGAGAAAACTATTATCCAAATTTCAGAAATAAACAAGTCTGAAACGCCTCCCAAGGGAAAACACATGGAAAGCAGGTATGTAGCGATTGTAAATAACTAAACAGAAAGAAAGCATTGTCCCGAGGGAGCTATTGGAGTCTAAGTGCAGAAAAGTGTATGGATTCTTACAGCGAAAAGAGCATTTACATGATGAATTGTGTTGCTGACTATTAGAAAGAGGATACACCAGAAAATGCTTTATCTAAATGGAGGCAGCAGTCTGATAAATGGCTTTTATTTGGTCCTGTATTTTCTTGATACTGGGCAATTACTCTGTTTGGGAGCGTTTAAATAGTGGGTGATCCACAATAATTTTATTTCAAGCAGGCATTTTCGCTTTAACCAGCAGCTGAAATCACATACATAATAGTTTTTGTCTGTTTTGTAATGGATTATCCCCAATAGGCTAAGCTTACATTTTCACTTACGACTAAAAAAGGTAAAACATTACGACCACCACTTCAATAAACATAATGTATTAAATGTACAACATCTTCTTGTTTTGGCTTAGACAAAAACACCACTGACCCCAACCGTAAATACGTTTACAGGACAACAAATATTACCTGCTCCTTGTACTGCCATAGGGTCTTGTAAGTATATGACTATAAAAATCAAGGTCATTAAAATGTTTCCTTCCATGTTAGGAATTTGCTCACAACTATAAAACTATAAAACTGATTTGCATTAATCGAAATAACGCAAGAACCTTTTGGATAGGCGCCAAGTTTACAAATGTTGTTCTGTTCTTCAGCTTGAAGCTGTAATACAAAACTTCCATCTTGATGGGCACTCTAAATAAAACTTTGGGATATATTTCTCTGAGTTTCATCACGTTACAGTTTGTAAAACATGAAACTCGTCTCTCAGCGAGTTGTTTCTACATAAATGTCACATTCTCAATGTTCTATCCAGACCCTTGTATCTGCAGTGACCTTGGGAATCCTGGTGTTATTAGTCCTGAAGTTAATCTTAAATACAACCTGCCTGCCTGCATGTATATCCTCTTTTAATCTCTGCATAAACGCCCCAAGATGTCATTTCCCTAATTTTGCTGCAGTTGCATTCTGTATTCAGTGCATGGAAAAGACTTAGAAGCAAGAGTTATTATTTTGCAAAATGACCAAAATATAAATTAAAATATAGCATCAAAAATATCTAAATCAAAACATTGCCACATTCTCATGGAATCCAACCAAAAATATATCAAAGAAGCACAATGGCTTTCTATTGACGTACACAGAATGAGAAAGCAAAAGAAAAACATGGGAGAGCAAACTGTATCAGACAGATCAGGCATAACATTACGGCCACCTGCCTAAAAATGCAAACCAAATCCTCAAAAACGCACGTTGCATTTTCAAACGTTTCTACTTAATGTTAGTTCAATAATGTTATGTCTGATCGATGTAAATGGTACTATGGAAGCACAAGTCCATGAAGCCAGTCTAACACTATCATAGGCATAGCTTGAGTTTGCTACGTCACAGCGAGAGCAGCAAACTACAGCCACCACTCACCTCGGACTTTGCCTTTGGAAGCCATCACTGGAGTCCCCAAGAAGACAAAAGAAGAGCGCAGTAAAAGAAGAGTGAGGGACAAGAGAGGAGAGGAGACAGAGCAACAGATTAGATCACTGTGCAGGAAGAACAGTGCCGTCTCTGTCAAATATATGCAAAAACAACATTCTCCTTATCGCCAACGTCAATCACAGGAGCAGCGCGCGGCAGACCGTTCAGCCCTGAAAGAAAGTATTGTAGCTAGCATCAGCAGATTGAGACCTTCCATTTTAGCACCTTTTAATTACTTCTGTCTCATCACCTGCATCCAGCACACAGGCCTGTTGTTTTCCAATGAATCCCGTCGCTACACTCAGGAGCGCTGCCCATTGTGGACCAAATCACAGTGAAGTTATAGACGGATGAAAGAAGGTATTCGTATGATACTTTATCGTGTAAAGGGTATAGCTATAATACATTGTACCATTTTGCAATCTGACATATATGTGGATTCCCCAGTAGAGCCATTCTACTGCTATGGAAAAAAATGGCATAAAATACAAGAATTTTAACTGATGTAATTGTGAATTTACATGGAAACTTGCATAAACCATAAAACAACTAAGAACATGAGTCCCGAAGGTAGAATCAACAATGCTTTTCTTAGATTGGCAGTTTACATCAAGGCACTTTTCACTTATTCGCCCGGTGTTTGCCTGAGGATACAACAACAGTTTGTACTTGTGAGGGTGGATTTGAACAACCAACTTTCTGAACAGCTGCACCTTGATATTGCTATTGTATAAAAAAGCTAATATGTTGGCACATTGAAATATATCTATGACACATTCGTTCTTGTTATGGCTGTTATTTGATTGATAGCAATGATTAGGGCTGGACAATTTTGTTTTTTCTGACAAAAATTACAATTCGATAGCGATTTTTGCTTTGATAGTAGGATTCTGTTCAAAGTTCACATTTTAAACAGGTCCAAACATTAATATTTCAGATACAAATACACAAAACTAATACAAGAAACCCATGCATTTCCTAACACAGACTTAAAAAGAATAAAAATAAGATGGGATAATTTGTTCTTTGCAAAGGAAATTATATTAGTCACTTTCAATTGCAATATATCTTGTATCCCTCAATGTCATGGAGTGAAACTGACATGAACATTTCCTCTCTAACCCAGTATATATGCATAGCATGTTCCACCTTTTAGTTATCATGTTGACAAGAAGATTATTGGTCTGAGGCTGCTCTATAATCAGTTAGCGCTTCTGCCTCACAGCACAGCCTTTATGAAACTATGGGAGGGGCTCCAACACGACAAATCAACCCAGGGCGGCTGCTCCTCGGAGACGTCCTGCAGGTGAGGACACTGAAATAAACTACGTAGAGCTTCCATTAGTGTGCATGTGTGTTTGTCTATTAGCTGATGTTAGGGTCCAGGGGGAATAGCTCTTACGCTTCACATAGACTGCTTTGGCAAATTGATGGATGTATTGGAATGCCTCCAGTGAGCCTGAAAACCACAGAGAGACAGTGGCTGAAAAATCGTGTATGAGAGGAAGAACCTGCAGGTGTCCAGAGCATAATAAATACGGCAACTGCTTAAGGATTACACATTTGTAACTCTCTTTTCTTGCAAAGGCTGGAGACAGGACATGCAGAGATATATGTTTCATTTACTCAGTGATAAGAGAAAATGGCGCTTTTGAAGCCACACAGAGAGCTCTTACACTGGCCGCCTCCTCTATTACGCCCACATCGTGTTTTGCCTATACTCGAGCCTCTATTAAGTTGTTGATTGTGCCAATTTCCAGTCCTGACATAGAAGATTATATTTTGTCTTGTATCTTGGGAAATAACACATCATAGTATAATTTGAAAATGTTTGTCTATTATAGTTCGGGAGGAATAGAAAATTATGCTAAAGCAAAGTGCGGTTACTAATACATAATCCACTTAATCTTTAAGTATTTGTGGTGGTGATGTTAATTATCTAAGACACAATAATGATTTGGAAAAATACACTAATTTCACTCACTGTCACATGCTTTTTTCCTTTAATGATTGCCATATTTGACCGTTCAATATATGTTGCTCCGAATAGTTAAATGCGATGGCAACAATGCTACTTGTTCACCACTAGAAACTTATGGATGGAACAAATGGTAAGGTCTAGAACAGGGCTATTCAACTTCATTTTCCTGAAGGCCAGATTTCTCGGAGGGCCGTGGCCTTTGGGCCAGATAGGCTACTAACCAGGTCGGAACCAAGACTAACCCAGAATCAAACCAGGTCTAAACCAGGTCTAAAGCAGAATTAAATAAGGGCTAAAACAGAAAAAAAAATGGAAACCAGGTTAAAACTTGTACGAACCCAGAATTAAACCAGAAAACAAGAAAAAAAAAAATTTAATAATAATATTTGGAAGATGGGTTAGGCCGTTTGGCGGGCCTGATTTGGCCCCCGGACCTTAAGTTGAATAGCCCTGGTCTAGAAGATTCTACAGAACCTTCCAGTGTTTGTACATTAGCTCTACTGCATTTTTAATGAGATGGTTAGTGAGTTAGCAAGGCTTTGGTGACAGACGTAAGTAACATTACCAGGTGTAGAAGTGTTGATTTATTGATGTAGTGGTTAATGCCACATTTAACCTAAATTCACCACTTAACACGTTTGACAATGAAAAAAGACAATACCTCTTTGAACAGAAATTATGGATTAAGGTATACATTTTCCGACTGCTTAGAAGTAACCTCACACATTGGTCAAGGGAGAGAGGAAACCCAACAAATGCTAATCAGGAACTTAAAAACAGGGAATGAGAATTAGATCACAATAGGATTTAAATGTCCCATAACAACTTTAACAGGTAAACAAAGCTTCTCAGACCAGCTCCAGCAGATTCGAAATAACTTTCAGATCGAATCTGTCTTGATTTTTTAAAACATTGTCCACATGTTTTTCCACTTTTGACAATGACATTTTTCCAAAACTGCTACTTCAATAAGTAAACTTTACAGCGCTGGAGGTTAGAATGTTACTCTTAATACACATTGCCAAATGTAAAGAACATATAAACAACTATTATATGTGCACCCTACAAACAAAATTAATGTATTTATTTTGCTGCCTCATTAAAATGAATAGGATATCATGTTTATAGTGGTATCAGGAGGTTATTCATGACACATCAGTCCTGAAGGGTCTAAAAGCCGTCTGCTGTGGGGGCTCTGTGGCTTAGTAGCAAGAGAATTTACCCCAGAACAAGATTATGTTTGAGTATGCATTACCATCAATACAGTTTTGAAATTGGCTTGGTAGAGGTCAACAGTTTTCTACTTTTCTTCAGGGGATTAAAAAAAATATACATATATTTTAAGACCATTTTTACACTTGTGCCGGTACGGAAGGTTTTCTGGAAAAGTGCAGAAATCTCTAGGACGCTCAGCAGTCACAGACAGTGGTCCCACATGTTGCCGTATCACTGGTCAGAGGGGTCGCGCCCAGTCACATGTCTAGCTACTCCGGGGTCTCCATGAATCATGAGGCTTTGTGAAATATTCAGTCAGCAGTGCTTGACCTAATCTAATCCGGCCTTTTATCCCTGCTGTCGAGTCCCTGTCACAACTGTGGCTATGATCTCTCCGTGTCACTACTCAAGGAAAGAAATCGCCAGAGGATCACAGCACTGCATAAAATCCCCCGTATCAATTTACACAATCCCAATATAAACATGGTCCACTCTCCACTGCAGCCAGGGTTGTTAGAATAGCAAGATTACTGAATGTGGAAAAAGTACAATCATTGCCCTAGAAACAATTCCAAATACGGTATTCTATCTTTGAAGGATCAATAATGTTGTTAAAATGGTGTCCATAATAGGAATCCGATCTCAATGGCTTCCTACCTGGTTAAATAAAGGTTAATAAATAAATCAATAAAATCTAATGTGACTAAAACTCTTGAATATATGTATTTTTCTGGTAACAAAAATAAAAAATAATATATATATATATATATATATATATATATATATATATAATATATATTTAAGGGTAACTGATAGCATAACTAGGGAGTAGGGATGTCAAGATGAATAGGTTAATCAAAAATTGTGATTATTCAAGTCACAATATAATCGTAAGAACTAAAAAAATAATAATCGTGACAATTTTAGAAGCAAAATTAAGGACAGGCCAAAAAATAGACCCATAGCCTACTCCTGAGACAAAGAAGGTATCATTTATTTATTATCCTTTATTTAACCAGGTAAGAACCCATTGAGATCGAGACCTCTTTTTCAAGGGTGACTGCAAAGGGGAAAACATGACAACACACAGATAATAAAAACATTTACACAATTAACAAACATTTAAGAACAAATAAAAACAGAGTTTACATTTAAAAGCACAGACAAGTTTGGGGGTTTTTCTTTTCTGTCTTTTTTTTTTTTCTTTTCATATTATTATATTATATTATATTATATTTGAAAACCACTAAGCAAGACCAGTTCTTCCAACCTCAAGTCCACCTGAAGTTCCTGACAAGCTGAACATATCGTGTGAGCACATAATGACTGCACAAGGGCAGGGTTAGGGTTAGGGTTAGGTTTAGGGTAGTAAGTAAATTCTTCTTCTCAATAATTTAAAATGATATTATGCCAACTTATCAAAGCCATAGGCATACTGTATAAATAAGCAGACACTGCGTTTGATGCTCATGTTCTCATCACTTAGCAACTTGGCTAGTTCTGTAAGATTTGGAGGGCTCCGGAGCCAAATTTACAAAGTCTCATTAAAAGTCATCAATGAGTGTGTAAATCTTTTGGTGTTTATTTGCTTAATATGCGTGTAAAACTGTCAATGGACTAAATTCTAAATAACTTTAAGTTGAGATTTCTGTAATTGTGTACTAGTTTCCACTCTTTTACATTTTACTGTTGAGAAAAGCATATAAATGACATTTATTATACAGTACTTAGTATTTAATTATAAGGAGATTTGCTTCACCAATCAATTAAATGTGAAGGAACCTTCAATTCGACATAAATCCAGGAAGCATCATTTCAAGTGATCAACGAGCAACGGGCTGAATGTCTATCACGCCAACTGCCATATGTTGCTTATGTTCTCTATGTAGTCTATTTAATTAGAATAAATATTACAGTATTAATGTAGACAAGCAAAAAAACACAGCCCTGACTGAAGAGGAGGATTGTGGGAGTATTTTTCACTACATTTGCAGCACTTGTGTATCAGAGTATCACAGTTGCTAGGCGACCCACACAACAGATATCCAAGTCCTGGCTGAAAGCTGAAATTGAATAAAACACTTTTCATTTTCAGCTCTTTTTCCTCTATTTTACCATGCCGTGAGCAGAGAATTCCCAATCGATTGTAGCATGGACACCTCTCTGGGTCACTCAATGGCACAGATTGAAACCAGTAGGCTAACGATACAAGAGCTTTAATGTTAGGGCAGAACACTAACATAGATTTATTTTGAGGTATTTGTGCCATTCCACTGTTTCTGTTAAGGGAAGAAATGGATTTTATTTGCGGATATATTGTTTTAATGGAAGAAAAGAAGCTTAGCAAATATGTTCAACAATGCACTGAAGCATTAAGATGTGAATTTGGTATAGAGCTGCAAAATGAATCGTAATCAAATCAAAAACACAATTTGAATGCAAATCGCAAAGGCTGTCCTGTTTAAAGCCAGGTGTCAAACAGCACAATTTTGGCCAATGAAAGATTTCGGATTGTAGCTCAAAATCGTGGACAAAGACTAAACTTAGAACTGTCGTACGACCAAAGACGAGTTATGCTTTAAATCAAATCGGTTTGATATTTCAGAATTTTGGTCGCAGAGTGAGCGTTCCTGTCGCTGTGTCTACGATCAATCTCTGTCAAACATAAAGCGTTTGACAAAGATCCTCAAAGTGCAGCAGAGGAGCTCCGCGAAGGGCAGCTTAACTCATCATTTCTCTTTCATTTACTAACTATTACAAACGCTAGCATTTCACGCTAGCATCTGTTAACCGGTAAAACTGCAGTGACTTTATCACTCGGAGCCTGAAGCCTGATAATCACGCAGACAAACTCTGGCCGGTGCCACGATTGATCGTGTGAACCATCGCACAATGTGACTTTGTTCTGTCTTACAACTTTTAATTCCTATGAACACGGTTTGATCTGTTTTTCACTGTTGCCTTTTGTGGCGACTGCTGTTGTGATTTTGGGCGTTACAGAAATACATTGAATTGAAAATGGTCTTGAGGTCATTAATGAATTCTTTTTACTTATTAAGCCTTTGCAGAAGCAGTTAGCATTGCACTAACGCTGTCTTTGTGTCTCAGAGTGAATGCATGTGCTTTAGAAAGTACAACTAAGCTTAGACTTTTTTCATGGCCACAAACTGCATTTAAGAGTGCATTTTAAATAAAACAAAGTTCAAAATACAGATTTGACCTTTCAGGTTTCTTTCGAGTGCTACATCTAATCCTATATTATTTTTGTTTTCATTCATAAAGTATTCTTATGCCAAAATCAATGCAAACAGCCTTGAACACGCTCAGAATATACTGAAGTGTTTTGTTGATGCCACGACATCTCCCATTTCTGCTAGTTACTTTTGAATGAGGAATGCCATTTCAAATAAGCATGTTAGTCTGCAGTTATTTACGCACATTTTTAGAAATTATAATATGACTATAAAACATTTCTTTGGGATTGCCACATAATTGACAGTGACACTTAAGAGTACCACTAAATACCCCACCGCCCAGGGACTGTACCACGATTTTAGCAGTTTTTAACTAGTTTTTAAAATAAAAAAATGGTCACAATTGTTGTAAGTAAATGATCGTGATTTAATTGCCAAAATGCTCAGAATGAATCTGTCGATGATTTATGGACGCAGAGGACGCCACGACGTCACAGATCACATCCCAGATATGTACATTTCAGAAGGTGTTTTTGACCCTCGGAGGGAGAGTATGTGTTTGATGACAGAAGCTTTGTGTTGCTGCCGATAATTTTAGCTAGCAATTTTGCTAAGAGTCCCCACTTCGCTCTGATTGGTTAAATCCACCTGTCACTCAGAACATAGCGGAGGCCGGAAGGAACATGTGTCCCATGAGGGTAGAGCTGCATTAACCAGAAACACTCAGATTGTTAGGATCTTATCCAGAAGTAGAGCTGAATGATTTGGGAAAAATATATTTACTGCTCATCCCTTCACCATCACAACAATGCAAGCCGCCTAGAGTTTAAAACCTTGTCCAGAATAAACATTTGAAACAATAATCTAACTTGAGACGTAGAAGGCGACTAATGTAGTGCACGCATTCAGGGGATGAAAACCTCAAACTACAGCATCTGGTGCTTGGCTCGGATGCAGCCTCCAGTTTGGAACGTGAGAGCAAATGTTTTGAGAGTGGAGTGGTGAGACGACTGAAGAGAAAAGCAGGTTGTTATGTGTGTGTGTCTGTGTCAGCGGGGTGCCGTCATAAATAAACTGTGTGATAGTTCGTCCGGGCACCACCTACTGCGACACGCTCACTCTTGAAATGATCACAGTATTCCCGCGGGGTACCCATCTCCCCTGGGACACGTTCTATTGTGGGATGCTTCCGTTCTGATGCCTCCAATTCTTCTCATTCACCTGCTTGCATCACCTGCCTATTCTTAGTCCCTTTCACCAGACGCTAACACTCACCGAGTCTCTGCGCTCACAAATCTGTTCATTCAGCGGAAATACTGTAAATGGTGGAAAAAAGCTTGCTCTCAAACGGTTAAAAAGCCGAACACATGAATTTACAGCGTGAACAATCTCAATTTGCTGCTTTTCGCGTCTCTTTCTGTTGCTGAGGATTCCAAACATGATCAGATAACGATAACAGTTTTGTCACCATCGCCCGGGTGTGAAAGGAGCTGTACCAGATGTAATAAGATGTAATAAAGTCAAATATGTTTTGCCCCAGTACAGACGTATTGTAAAAAGCGGCTCTTGAAAGGGTGAAAATGAGTCCATTGTGCGCTGTCTGAGTGTTTTATTCTCGCCGAAGCAGCAAATGGACTGTTGACTTGCTCTGGTCTCTGAAAGCTGGGTAAAGCCCTTAACTCATACACTGAATAATTAAGATGCTAGGAATGTATTAGGTAAGTGAGCAATACATGTGGACCGCTGTTTAAAAAAACATTGAGAATAAGTCCATATGACAGGTTCTCATGTTTTTCTAATTATTACTTTGTTTGGTGGGATAAAACCAAAGTAGTGTTGAATTCTTGATGTCATCCATAAGTGGCATTCGATCTAAAATGTAAGGACAATTTACACACAACTGACACAATATTGTGGCAGTTTAAACCGTAAATTGAATTTTTTTTATCATGTATTATTATTTGTCAAATCATAACTGTTTTATATCTGTCATTTATATGTATCTTGACTCTTGTTTACAATATGGTTGCTCGGTAACAGTTGTGGAATTACCTCTACATCACATCGGCTCTTGTCCAACCAGGAAGTATAATTATACATAAATATGTTCGCCATATGATTCAGTCAAATGTATAGAACCTGCCATTTGCACTCTGTGTTCAAAAACCAAACCGAAATAAGGCTCTTGTGTTAGTGAAATGCACTTTTGGGTTTTACAGTGCACCCCCTGGGCCTTTTTGGCGGCGGTGGCAGATATATTCCGACACTTGCTCAAAGGCCTATGGAGATGGAAGTGTCACATGTGGTGATGGAGAGTTGTGCTTATCTTTGGAGGAGCAGCAGCTGTTTTGCCGTATGTTTGATGTACTCCTGGCCCTTTGGAATCGGACCAATATTTCCACCGGTGAGCAGATTTCTGTACAACCCCATGACAGAGCTATACACAGAGCCATCAATTCACTGACAACACGCACAAGCTCGACACAAGCAGAGAGAAGCACATTGTCACACACTGTTCATTGTTGTGAATTATTTAACAACATCTGACGCAGACAAGGTTACGAATAGATCCGACTCTGTGAAATGTAAATAATAAAAACATTTTTGGAAATTCGGATTTGAGATATATATATATATATATATATATATATATATATATATATATATATATATATATATAACTGTAATATAGGTAATTGTTGTTTCTGTAAGACAAAACATTAAGTATACTCTAATTTATCATCTCCAAAACAACATCTATTTCTACTTGAATGAATTATTAAATGATTTGTTTTTATTTTGTCACAGATATTTGGACATTATTCCAGAGACAGTAAGACTTGACAAAAATGAATATCTTGACTTTTTTGTTGTTGTTGTAAATTCCTATCACAACGTTCAGACGATATTATGTAAATCCAATAGAAACGTGTTAAAACATGTCTTTAAACGTATGAACTATTTTCATTTATTTTTGTCAGCTCCTTTTGTAGCACTATTTTTCTACAAACAATACACTCTTTATTCAGATTTTTCATTCAGCTTTAATATATATTTTACATGCAAAAAGACCGAAAAGATGAAGGCCGCAGCTTATGATTACAGTGCCTAGCCTTCATACTTTGCTGTCATACTACTACTATTTGTGAAACATTCTTTATTATAATTAAAAAGGAAACTGTGCCATAACAGACGGAAAAGTGCAAAGCAGCCAGTAGCCATAACATTCAGATTTTACGTTAATTTTTTATTTACAGCCCAGCCACGAACTGTCACTGCGCCACTGACTTCGGGTTGATTCTAAGCAACAACAAACCTAACAGTGACTGACGTAGTGTAGCTTCTTTGTAATGATGCAATTCACAAAAAGACACTTGCCTGTCTCATAAAACGGTTATTCCTTTGCCTGGAATGTTCGACGGTCTAGAATACACTTTTCTATCTTTCATTTGCTCAATTACAAGCATACAGAAAATAGTTTAGCAGTCAAAAATGGTTTGATGGAGTCTCCTGCTTGTCTCCATGGAGATTGCAAAGGGTATGCCATTTTGGGGAACATCGTAGGGAACACAACAACATCTCCATAGAGGAAAGACGGTTGTTAAACAGTGTTAATGAATACAATCAAGCTTCAGTAAAACGCATACAAACATTCAATCAGATCGGCCGTCTATGTCTTCTCACTTTACATTAGGCACATCTGTTTGTTGTTCAAGCATATTTCACAGTGTCACACATGCACATGGTCCACTGTTTCTGATTGAAGGGACCAGATGTACTGAGTCACTGTCACCAGACTCTCTATGTTTTCAGGCACACAGATTTTAACGTGACCCAAATCCAGTCACGTTTAACTAGTCACGGCGGGTTATGCTAGGCTTTTAGACGTGGTCCTGAATAAACTGCAAACATAAAATCACCAGAAAATGTTAACAAATGGAATAACAAGTTGGAAAGCTTTGCCTCTTCAGCGGTCTTCTTTTGGCCCTCTTGTCTGCATGCTTTTTACGGTCGTGGTCGATACAAATTATTTTAGTTGACTAAAGACAATTTGTGGACTAAAAGGGGATCTAAAAATTCACTCAATAACTTTGCCTACGTAAAAGTACAAAGAAGTCTGCATTTATATTACCGGAAACATTAAGACGACATGTATGACTGTTGTGTATCTACATAACGGACTTAAAGAATCAACATTATGAAATGACAGATAGTTATATCAGATAAATTATAACAACAATGTAGGTCTTTAACAAGTTCGACCTCCCTTACAGTTTGAGAACTCTTGACAATACAATCCACTGCACTTGGCTTATTTTATGACTAAATGTATAACTGTTGTGTATCTACATGTTTGAATTATAGTTATAGTTTGAATCAACAGTGAACTAGTTGCATTAAATGGCAGATTGTTACATCGGATGCCCTTCATTAGAGCATTTCAGGTTAATCCTATCATTGAACACTAAATATTGTGGAGCTGCCTGTGTTCCAAGTTAACTGGTTGAATAAACTAATTACAGTTGGAGCTGAGTGTTAAACACAGTTAAAATGACAGAGCAGGCGCATATTAATGGTATGCCTGGAGGAGGTGAGGTGCTAAAAGCTGTGCATTACTGTACTTAAAGCAGCTCTTTCCTAACTAATTCTGAGTGCCCTTTATCCATGACCTGGCATTACACTGAACGCTTAAAATGCCACATTTTCATCTGTGTGGGTGGAGCTACATTATGTCCAGTTATTTACTTCACTTGTACTCACATTTCTTGATGGATTTATATACAAGTGGGCAATATTGATTTTGAGAATCCCAATAACGATAGACAACGTCAATCCAACAGAAATGTGATAAAACATGTCTTTAAACACATTAGTTGGAATTTAATTATCAGTCATTTAATTATTGTCTGATAATTAAATCTCAATTAAAGTGTTTAAAGACATGTTTTATCACATTTCTGTTGGATGTTTAAAATTAATCACAAAAGTGCACATTGTATCTTTTTAGCAATTTTTTTAATAAACAATATGCTTGATAGTAAAATATTGCATATCTTCAAAACAACATTCACAATATTATGTAAATTTCAATATATTGCCCACTTCTAGATTTATATTGCTTTAATAATTCTTTTAACATATTTTTGTATCGAGCCTATCTCTAAATACCACCTGCTACATCAAATATAAGAATGATCAGCTAATAAGAATGACAATCTGATGCACATTTACATAATATGAGCATACAATATCAGTACATACAGTGTAATAGAGTGACTCCATTTACATAAAATATAATATACAAAGCTTGATGATAAGCTGTGGTCGCCTCAAGCTGTTTACAACTGCACATCAAACACAGTGGACCACATTGACGGCGCGCGACAGAGAGAATAATCTTCATTTATAGCAACTATGCATCATTTGTAATGCACTAAACATTATCTTTTGTATGATTGTAGAGCTGCACTTTTTTTTATATATTTTTTTGTGATTAAGAAATTCTTTCATCTACGTCTTTTTAATTTTTTACACATCCTCTGTCTCTTCTTTCCATAGTTGTTCCATATGGAGAGGTCGCTTGATGTAAAAATAAAAAACAAACAAAAAAAACCCAGCACAAATACATCACTTGTATTTTCAATATGCCTATTCACAGTCTCTACCCAACAGAGAGTCACAGTGGTGCGTATATATGTGCATCTAGAGCTCACAGGTTTTAGTCCCAGAATGCAGTGCAGCGTTACCATATATCACACCTTCCCACGCAGCCAGCAAAGCTCATCAGGAAGCGCTGACACTGTGCGCTCCTCAGCTGTCCTCTCCCCATGTGCACCGAGCGTTCATATATCATGCTAATTAAGTGGGACCTGGCATGACCAACAGCCAACTTCAGCTTTTCCCACCTTGATTAAGAACATTTCAGAGATGATCAACATTTAAAAGCAGCTCGAAAGGTCAAAGCACCAAAGCATCATGCAACTTTAAGTATGATTATGAGATCAGGTAGCTGGAACAATAACTGAGATTGTTTTTTCAGTATTTTCTTGGTTATTGAGCTTTACATTGCCAATAAATTCTAATTTGTTTTATTACTGAGCAAAGCTTGTATCCTCAGTCCCCATCTCGTACAGTTAGACATTTGGAATTAATTTGGTATTTTACTAAAAGGGTTTGAGTTTTACATTGATAACTATAATAAAATCAACAACAAAAGGCATCCGAATCCGTCAGAATGCTTGTGAATAAACATGATGGAAATGTAAGAACAAAAATGTAGGTCTCAAATAAGTTCCACGTGCATATTAAAATCACCTTAAGCCGCGCATGAGACTCACTGAGTGGACAATCTACTGCATGGGAGATGGTGAGACAAAAGTTTATCTGTGCTTTCTTCTCTAAACAGCCTCGAAATTTACAAAACGAAAGGCCTTCTAAATACTGCCTTTGTTACACCTCCTTATCTTTGCCTTCTCTTTGGCAGTCTTTGTGCTTGGTGTATGTTGGAGGCTTTGCGGCTGATCACATTTTATTGCCCAACACCTCCCACAGCCTCTGTCAGGTACAGTATATCTCAAGGTGCACAGAGCCTCTAAAATAACACACTGCCACCAGTACAGAGCTGCAAAGCAAATACAAGTCTTCTCCACATAAAACACAAGTCAAGATTAAACATCACCCGTAGGACTATTTATAATTCTTCAATCATCTCAACAATATTGTCTTCTGTCTTTAAAAATCTCCCTCTAGGTGTAACTATCATGTCTTACATTGGAGGAAAAGAAATATCATAACCACTACCCAAAGATGCTAGAGTTGCTACTGACAATAATATTTGTAAGTGATTCATCTTTCACTTTAATTGATTATTCATCTGATATTTTTAAACATAATTTGTTTATGTTTAATTTTTACATTTTCTCACTTTCGAACACGGTACATTTTTGTTCTGTTTATTGATACTGTGCCTCATAATATGCAAGCCATTCTATTCTGTTCATATTTGTCTTATATTTCAGTTTAATTTCTATATTTCTTATTATTATTATGATCTTGTCAGTGGAAATTGAATTTGACAATATACAACATTCATAAGCTCAAATAAACTAAAGAAATGGAACCTGAGGTCTTGTTGTATTTTTAGTTTATAGGCACCAGTTTAAGCGTTTTAAAAAGGTATATTTTGTCTTGAATTGTTAATTGCCATGGCAATGGTGCAAATCAACCTGAAACCCATGGATATTTACGGATCAAAACCATAATTCTTGCACCGTTGCACCTTATTTTCCACTGTCTTAGTATATAAACCTCACTTCTCTGCAAATGAAATGCGTTGAGTTTGTTTAGCGTCCAGATAAAATGATTAATTATCAAAATTTTTTATCATTCATTAGTCACGATTAAACCAATAAGTTCATACAGCAAAAGAACCAAAGGGAGACAATGATATTTAAAACTAACAAACTAATACCAACACAAACATATGCATCATCACCACAACCAACATTTCAATCTCCACAAAGCACCGAGGGAAATATGGCAGCGATGAATCTCTAAAACGTGAAAGCGCGACACGGTCCCTGCGGTTTAGAACCTGCGGCGGCGTTTTCGCATGCACACTCTCTCAGACACACCTCCACACGTCAGACCAGTCGTGCTCCTGTGTGATGGACAACCGCGGCACAGCCCATAACTCAATGTGTGCTTTTTTTTTTGCTTCCATGGCGTCTTCAAATGAATAGTTTAGAAAGTGAAGTTATATTGTGATAGATGCCTGGCGGGTAACAAATGGCTTCCAGCAGACAGGGCTTTGAAGTGGATGTGGTGACCAACCTGTAATCTGGGGCCATTTGTCAGCAGCCGAGGGGACAGCAGATTTTAGCAGGAGGACTTGGACGTAATACAAAGCTTCATTTTGAGCCCAAGCAGAGGTCAAGTCCAGACAGGATAAAGAGGGTGAGTTATGAAGAGCTTGGGGATTTAAACATCGCCTATGTTTGATTTCTGATAGGTTTCTTTAGTGGGAAAGTTATTAGTCTGACAAACAGCAGAGTGGGAAAGTGATAAAAACAAATGAAGGAAGTTACTGGAGAAAGGATGTACAATTAACAAATACCACTAAAAACGAGGCTACTTTTGGACAACAACGGAACATTTTAACTGTATACTTGGATCCCGATAACATCCGCTTTTTTGCTTGTTAGCGCCTCAACCTTTAAGCAAAACTCAATAAATCAAAATTCAGCAATTGAATTTCAGATAACTATAAGCACAAAAGCCAAAGGTTAAAATTTACAAACGTACTGGTGAGAAAAAAAAGAAAAGAAAGAGAGCTTAAAGGTCACAAAATATTTCACCTTTATTTAATAAGAGAAATATTTAATAATAATTGGTGGAAAGCTACATTTTCAAACTACCACATAGCCTTTAGCATTTTTACTTTAAACAAAATGAAAAGTGTTTATGTAAAGCCTAAATAAACAACTTTATAATCCATAAAAATGTATTCAACAACAGCCCATGACTTTCGGCTTCCTGTTATAAGCAACATTTTGAGGACTTTTCACCAAAATATAGGATATTTTGTTCTAACTTGTTAATTGGTATGGCAATAGTCCTAATTTTTCATAATTCTGAAACTCATGAATAATAAAAAAAAGCGCAGCCCTTTGGTACACAAAGTTGAAAATAATCAACCTTCTTGACAATGTTGACGTGCTAAACGCGCTAAACGCTGCATTGCTGCCGTGCCGCTCATATATAAAGAGGTTTACTCTACATGCTTTTTCAAACCATTACATCCCGTTGTGTCTGTGGCCTTTAGTTGTGGCGCGTGTTGAGGAAGCCAGCTTTTATCCTCAGTGGAGAGGAACACGCCCGCGAAAAGCCCCTCTCCTCCTCTTGATAGCGCCACTTTGATCAAAAATGTGTCATAGTGTTTTGCTCCGGCTGAATTATTCAAAGGTCAGTGAACAAAGCCGTGTTTGTGCTGTGTTGCATTACAAAGGCTTGAGTGATGGTAAATTGGCCAAGTGTTGACTGTGTCTCTGTAGGGGAAGTGACCGGTGAGCACCTGCCTCAAGGGACCATTCGGAATCACACAGAGCCAACTCCTGCACCTGTCCTCTACTCCCTATACACCTGATGGGTTTTCAGCCATTATCAGTATATCCCTTTATTCTGTGGAGGGCGTTGGGTCCCCTGCAGAATGGCAAGAAGAGAAAGGACCTCCACCGGGGATAGAAGACTGGAGGGCTTTAGGCTCAGTATCTGGCAATGAATTCTGAGTATGAGTTTATTGTGAATTATTGTGAGCCCTATTGAGCTCTGACATTACAACAAAGTTCAAAAAAGGGCATGGAATTCAAAGCTAAAAGGACGTTCAAGTGCAACTCGTACAATGATTAGAAATCCCACATCCCAAACATTTACCCCACTTGCTGTTATTATTTGCATATTCACTAGTGATTGACACTTGATAGCCACACCAAATATGTTTTAAGTACAGTAAACATGTTATGGGGCTGTTTGCTGAATGCATTCCCATGCATTATGAGTCAAATCCTACGAAACGCTCCTGGTGTTGTGGAGATTGAAGACCAACAACAAACAACACTGTAAAAAAGAGGAGTTTTGTCGACAGAAAATAAAATAAGTTAAACTAAAGTCACAATCCATATAGAACATTTAAAACGTCTTACTTCAGTTCAGACAGTACAATACATTGTTTCATAAAAACAATGCTGTGTTATGCAAATAAGCTAACATCAACAACAATTTGAACCCAATAGTATTTTGAAGCTGTTATCCCATCAGTCAGTTAAGGCCATCGTATCTCTTTTCCAGCAGGTCAACAAATGAATGGACTTCCACCAGGGAACTGAAGCCTTTTGGGTTTTGGCTCAGCGCTAGTAATGAATACTGAATAGAGCTGAATGAATCGGCACACTATTTTGTGAAGTGAAAGTGAAATATTGTGCGTGCTATTAAACTCTGACATCCAGATGAGTGTGTGTGTGTCCCTTTGCTTCCATGAGGTCTTTTGTGATGACTGCAAAAGGGAAACCACTGGGGCATCGAGACCACAAGCTGTCTTCGGGGGGGCAGCAACTCACCAGGGTCTGCCGCTCCAACGGATAAAAGATGGAGAAAAAACTAAAACTCGCTAAAAAGACAAGTTCGTATTCAGCTATCTGCCTTTCAAGTCTATGCTACGCGTTCTCTTTTGTTTCACCATCTCCCTTGTATCCAAGCAGCTGCGATTTAATAGGATGTTCAGCATTGTTCATTCCCAAAAACAATGCTAGCGTTCAGATGAGGTGCAAGTGGAACAAAGATGGAAAAGAAAACGACTAACCTTGTACCTTCTTGTTTGTTTGTCAATGTAAAATGCCTCTACAACTGTGCATTATTCATTCAGTTACAGAGATGGAAGTAGTGGTTGCGAGCACAGGCATAATATAAATAAAGAAACACATGCTGTATATATATGGGAAATAGGGGAGGTAGTGGAGGTGATAATGAAGCTACAGTAGTCTGTGTTCCCAGGAGAGCTGCTGTATCCAGGTCAGAGATGCCTCCAGCATGGATCTTTTGCTCGTCTCATCTCACAAGCCAATGCTTTTCCTTTCTCGGACTCGGCACACTGGATTTTAACAGCATGGACACACAAGGATGTTTTATAAATACATTTGACAGAAATCCCTGCTAGTAGTGCCATATTTTATATAATATATATATATATATATATATATATATATATATATATATATATATATAAATCTTAAGCTTTACATCAAAGTGTAAAGCTTGAACAATTTCTTTCAAATGGCACTTATCTGTTTTGGCAAATTAATTTTTCAAAAGGTTCTCTCAAAAACATTTTTCAATGCATAATTACTTTCCAACACTGATTCCATGATACAATCTGTGCTATTTTGAGCCTATAATATATGTATGTCTCGTGCCTGCCCAATGC
This sequence comes from Chaenogobius annularis, assembly GCA_015082035.1. Classification (NCBI taxonomy): domain Eukaryota; kingdom Metazoa; phylum Chordata; class Actinopteri; order Gobiiformes; family Gobiidae; genus Chaenogobius; species Chaenogobius annularis. The sequence continues at coordinate 765,064 of BJKM01000045.1, forward strand.
CCATAATGTACAATGAATAAAACATTACAGCTATGGACACACACCTCAAAATTGCCATTCACCTAAACCTGGCCCAGAATAAATCCCATTTTAAGCTTGAGCCTATATTTACACAAGAAATAAGTGTTTCCAATTACCTCGCACAAATTTGAACTCATGCGGGTCACGTCTGACAAATTGAACGGTGCTTAATTCCGTCCAAGTCATACAACTAAATGGAACAAATAAATGTAATGTGTTCGCTTCCCCCCTTATTCTTAGTATTGAATTATAGTTGACCTCATTGCGCTGCTATTACAGACAAGGGCCCCTGGGAGCTGTGTAAGCGGACAGGCAGTGGAAGGACAGTGTGGACACAGCAGTGTTAAATACAGGCTTGAAAGGCAGAAAGGCACAAACCCACTCATCATTTTAAATCTCGAAATGTCCGCGTGTTCACCCTCCTCTGTCCAGCTCTATGTACATGCGCTTGCTCTGCCTGTCTTTCTTTGCCCGTTACAAAGGTGTAAATTGGACACAGATAATTGAACATTACTATCCTGGGAGGAAGTCGGTACCATCTGTTAAATGTCCGCCCCCCACATCACAGTGTATTGTAGCGTGTGCACAAACATCCCAACAGTGCGAGGAGCTGCCATACGCTGCCTCAACAAAACACCATCATTTTACAATAATTTTCTTTAAACTTTGGTCATTATTATTATTATCATTTTATTATCATTATTATCCACATAATTATTATTATTATTATTAAAAGTATTATTATTATTATTATTATTATTATTATTATTATTATTATTATTATTATTATTATTATTATTATTATAATACAGCATTATTTTTATTACTATTCTTACCTTGATTCTTATTGCATGCCCACTTTTATTATTAGCTGAACTTGATTGTGTTTCAAGAGTTTCTATGATTATGGGTATTGTTAAAAGGTACCAATGTGGAACCACATTTTAAAGACACTACTGGTACAGAGGGGGGAAACCTTATTTTAAATACCTTAAAATACCTTATTTTGGGGGGTACCAAAATAAGGTATCAAAAAAATCAATATTCCTCTTTTGATAAGTTTTGATTCCTGAGTGGAGACCACAGTGCAAAGTAGAGCAGTTTCACCTCAAATGAATGCTTTATTTCTTCTTCTCTTCTTTTGTCTCAGTTTTTCTTTAAAGAAGGTGTATTTTTATTTTTTTGACATTCTATTACAATCATGAATACATCAATTGATACTGAAATACAGTTCTATCATATCTCATTGTATCTTATCTTTCTGTTGACCAAGACTTAAATCTATCTTCTACGGGGTAAATGCTTTGAACAACGCTGCGGCTCCAGGCCTAGTGCTGAAAAGTTGTTGCTGTCCCGATAAAATTCAAGTTTTGGTAGTGCGTTGGAATCTATTCTTTGGCAGATAATGAGCTGCAAAGTATCCATCTGCACGACCTTCTTGATTTTACATATTTTCTGGATCTGATTTTACTTTCCAACTGCACTCTTCTCTTTCAGTAATCTTGCTAAAACACAATAGCAGTACATATCGGAAAAATCCAATAGCAGAAGTTCAAAGCTTGGTCACTTCATTGGAACAGATAAATACAGTGGCAGAGAGTGCATTTCACACTGTTTATTTGCAACCGGTTTTACAGTGGTGGTGCTAAATGTGATGGTGAGGCTACTTCATTTAAACCTTAACTCAATGTTTTCAATTTTCAGAGCATGTTGTGTGTTCCCACCGCTGGCTGAACGTTCCCTTCTGACAGCAGCCTCCCTCTAATTGTACGTTTTACAGTTGCCTAAAGACATCTACTGTTCATTCCTCTGATGTGATTTACACAAGCGTCGTGCCGCCACTAAATTCCATAGGATTCCCCAACAAAGGCCTAATTATCGGACAGGATGGGGATATGATAGGTTATCTAGGCAAATAATGAGGTGGATTGTCACTGTGAATATCTGAAAAGCTCTTAATAGTGCCTGGATTATGCTCTCCCACACTCTTCTACACACATGGCTGATTAGTGGTTGGCATTTCATCTTTTGGCTACGTGCTAAATGAGTGCAGCAACATTAGCATCTCAAAGATACTCAGTGCACCCGGTCAGGACACAATGGCTTCTCAAACACTTCATCGATCATCCACACCCCCCCTAAAAGAAACCCGCACACACACAAAAAATACACAATTTGGGGATTTGGCGGTATGCCTGATACAGCGAGACCCACACAACAGCGCTGGAAGAGGAGAAGAGGACTGCACTGCAACATTATAATGACCCTTGGCTTTATTTAATAATCGCCAAAAATGTGCAAAAATAAGTATTGTTTCATGAAACTCTCGCTTGACCAATATAGCTAATTATGCTAATTATATGCAGATTTACAAAAATATTCATACATTATACTAATGTATCTTTTAATAAAAACATTTAAAAAAAACATTTAACTTTTGAGTCTTTTGTCCACTCTCCTAGTTTCGTCCAATGTTGACCTCACGAAACACGTGATGCTTGAAATTAAGTTTACATACATTGCTCAGAGCCAAACAAAGCAGTGTCACTCGAGCTAAGGCTGTGAGTGAGGAGCCCATTCAAATGTCACTGTGAACATGAGCGAGCTGTCGTCAATGCCATAAACTACTGACTGTCAGCTACAGAAAGTCAAGCGGGAGGAACAGTTTAGAAAAAGACCAAAGAGATCAGCATTTGAATTCTTCTATAAAAAACTGTTCTAAAAAATTCCAAGAGATAAAGAGGAAGATATAAATTCCTTTCTGGACACCCTCAATTTGCCTGTTATGACAGAAGAGCAAAAAAGAAAAAAAAAAAGAAAAGAAGCTGAAATAACAGTTTTGGAAATACAAGGTGCGATCAAAAGATTAAAGAACAATACAACTCTGGGGAGCGATGGGTTCACCTCAGAGTGGTATAAAGCTCTAAAAGAAACACGTATCCCTTTGCTTTTAACAACTTTTAACTGGGCACTTAAAAATGCCCTCCTAGTTGGAAAGAAGCCATCATATCCCTAATACCTAAGGAGGGAAAGGACCAACTCGAGTGTGCCTCATATAGACCTATTTCTATTCTGAATGTGGACTATCGTATATACACCTCCATTATGTTCAAAGGAATGGAACAGATACTCCCAAACGTAATCCACAATCATCAAACAGGGATTTATTAACAAATTACAAATGCAGAATAACATAAGACGATCCTTACAAAGGTATGGCGACTAATGAACCATATACAAAAACAACAAAACAAAGCCGTCATAATTAGTTTGGACGCTGAGAAGGCTTTTCATCCTGTTAGCTGGTTATATTTATTTAAAGTGCTAAACAAATTTCAAACAGACAATTTAATTCTAAAACTATTGGGTTCCTTTACAATGGTTTAACATCGAGAAATAAAATCTGACTCTGGAAAGAGGGGTGAGGCAGGGCTGTGCCTGGTCCCTCCTCCTGTTTGCTTTGTACTTGGAACCATTGTCCCAATTTATTAGACAATCAAAGATAATTAATGGTGTTACAATTGATGGGATGGAACATAAAATTGCCTGCTACCGACATTTTAGTATATTTGAACAAACCAGAAATTGCCAATGTGATGCACTTTCTTCAAAAATTGGTCCACTGCCTGGATACAAAATATATATATATATAAAAAAAAAAGGAAATTATCACATTCTGCAAACCCCCTCTGACCATTAAAAAACCCTATCAATTTAAATCGCAAACGGAATCTCTTAGATATTTAGGTGTGGTCCTCCATAAAGATCCATCAACAGTTTTGGAGAAAAATTATACCCCTCTTATTACAAAAAAAATAAAAAAAATGAATCTTATCCCATACTTAAGTCTAAATCAAAAGGATTGAAACTATAAATATTAATGTTCTTGCCAGATTTTTCTATCTGTTCCAGACTCTTCCACTTTCCATCCCCAACCGGCTGTTTGATGAGTAGAAAAAAAACAATCTCAAGATTTGTATGGCAATGGGGGGAGAAGCGGAGAAGTGGAGAACCCTTGGGTGAAATCTGTGCTAACAACATGGAAGGAGCTAATGAAAACATACAAATTAAACAAAGATGTTAAAATCTTAAACTGGTTGGCTTATGATAAAATGTCACACCTAACAGCAGAGACTAAAGATTTAAAGACTGAACAACAAACAGTATAAAGGTCTTTTACCAGATTGTAAAGGAGAATCATTTGAAAAGCTTTGATGAGTTGAAAGAATCTTTTGGCTTAGAGCAGGCATGTCCAAACTACGGCCCGGGGGCCAAATGTGGCCCTCAGACCAATTTTTGTTGGCCCTCCGGCTTCCTGCTAAATTGGTGCAAACAACAAAGAGTAGAACTTTTTACTGTAAAATTGGAAAAAATCAGGCATTTTGACGTTATACCAACCTAATATTAATGTTCCAAGTCTTATTAAAGGTGTGGAGGCCCATCGAAACTATGTCAAACGCAAAATGTGGAATAATTCACTTCATTGTTGAGTTGTCTGTGGCCCTCTGCTCCCTATAAGTTTCAAAAAGCGTCCCTCAGTGATACAAGTTTGGACACCACTGGCTAAGAGGAACACAACTTTTATAGGTATTTACAAATACGGAGTTATTATAACCAAGAGTTGAACAGAGTAATGACCATCATAGCCCTTCGACTGAAATATTTATTAAAGCTTATAAATCAGAACTCTTAAGGGGAATAATTTCAAAATAGTACAAATGTATTAATAATTTGGGCAGCCACTCTACTGATTACATTAAAGCTAGTTGGGAAAGAGAGGGTCACTTTGTTCCAGCTGATGAGGAATGGAAAAAAAGGAATGGAATGTGTCACGTCAACACCATGTGAAAGTGCCCATTATTCACAAGGAAATGCTAACTGCTGGAGAAACTGTGGCAGATAGGAGGCAAACCACTTTTTGGGACTGTCCTATTGCTCACAAGTTGGACTGAGATCAACAAAGCCTTACAGACAATTTATGACATCACCATCCTACTGGATTTCAGAACTATGTATCTGGGCCTCAGGACTCCTGCTATGGAGACAACCGCCAGCTACCTCTGGAGGATCCTACTGGCTGCAGCGAAAAAGGCCCTTCGGACCTTACATTAATTACATTCGGACTTAATTTAAAAATGGATACATTTGACAGGCTTTGGAATAAATGGGGCATTTTCTTTGGGTTTTGTGTGCCATGATTTTCTCTTCATTTTTAAAAAAAATTATTTGCTGGATTTGTTGATTTATGTCTGTTCTCTGGTCTTGTTTTTCTTCTTTTCTCTCGTTAGTTTTTATGAAAAAAAGAAAAAGACAAGAAGAAATCATATTTGATATACACTATTCACTTGTACAGTCATGTTAGTTAACTCATTTGAATCAGCACTTATGCTACATACATGTTTGAAGTGTAGAGGCTGTCAAATTCTATCTAATACACTCCTGAGAGGCAACAAATTCACTTAAATTACATTCTAGCAATGTGGCAGTATGATTAAGAAAAAAACAATAACAGAGTTTATTATAGCCATAAGAATGTAAATGTGACATTTGCTTTAAGTCGAACTAACAGTAAACACTGTCTGAAATGAACCGGAATCTACAACAAAATCTTTTCCAGTCTAAATAAATGAAAATGGAAAAACCTCAGAAAGCTGGATAGGTGAGACTGAGTCAACCTTGATGAACAGTCAGAGCTGAGGTTCAAGGGGAGGGCCACGAAGAGGTAATCTGTAAAATCTGGCCCACACCCACCACACACACCACACAACGCACACAACACACCTACCACACATTACACATTACACACAACGCACACAACACAACAGCTTATGAAGGCCTATGCATTTAAAACATGGAACATGGTGCACACCTAAATAATCAAATATGTATTAACTAGAAACTGTGCTCAGAACAAACACGATGGGTTCTAGTTTTCATACGGTGCTAGAAAAAAAATGTTTTACTCCTATAAAATGGGCTTAAATAAACCACAGCCTCAGCATATCAGCACACAACAGGTGTTATTTAGCAGTGGCACGACGAACATCTGAAAATGCAACACTATGTTTTAGACAAACACACAAACTGAAGATGGAAGTGATGTATGAAAAAGTTTAAGTTGTAAGTATAAAATATGTGATCTGAAAATTATACTGCAGTTTTATTTTTTTAGGGTCACAATGTGAGGCAGGATTATGTGGACGCTGCATTGTAAATGCAAAAGAAAATCCTTCCTCAGAGTGTATCGATGTTTGCAGTGTTGTGTGTGTGCCCCTGGCATCGATCCCCCACTTTGTTCCAATTATCAGGGAGGGTATGGCGACTAATACTGCTATTCACACAAGCATTAGAGCTACACAGACTACTGCGTCACAGAGGAGAAGACCAGGGGAACAGGAGGAGACTGTAAAGTCAATGCTTATGCAAAAGATTTTAACATATAATATGGGACACCATTAATCCATATTTTAAGACACACTGTGCTGCACAATTTGATTACATTAGATACATACTAATAATACATACTAATAATATCTCCAGCTAAGATATGTGATCTTAGCTGGAGATAATAAGTGTATTATTAGGTTATAGTGAAGACAGAAGATAAGGATTTTCATGACATGAGGTTGTTGACCTGCTGTCTGTGTGACTTTGTGCATGCTGTTTTGCTCTTGTGTATGATAACTTCTGTTCCAACCACAAGACATTAAATATTAAAGACTAATAGAATGAAGCATGCACACTAGGCGGCTGCCTGTTCTGAGCGCTGCCGATGGACACCCACAGCGCGGTTTAAAAGATGTGGTGTTGTTGCAAATCGATTGGCCTTTATCCCACACAAAGTCTCTCAGAGCGGTGCGTGTGGGTCTGCTGGCTGAGTGTGCGCCGGCCCCTTAGCATTAAAGGCTAACCTATAACAAGCCTGTAAAGAGTGGGGGTCATCATCACTGACACATAGCACACTTATCGATCGCTTCCTCAGTTATCTTAAGTGTGCAGCCTTACACGCAGGGACATACACATTCAAATCATTAGCGAGGGTGAACTGCTGACCACATAAACAAAGACTCAAAGGTGGGTAGTGACACTGTTTTTTTCTCTCTTGGAAAAACTTGAATAATTGTACTGTATTGTACTTTTGTTTCTATGTTTCTGCTGGTTTTGGTGGGGGGGGGGATATACATTTACAACAGGCCTATATTATGTAGCCCTAAAACACTTCAGACACAGAATGACTTGAAACTGTGGAAAATGAGATGCATTTGTGCCAGTTTGTATGTTGCATGTGCGCGGCTGTGGGCGGAAGTGTCTCGGGAGATTTCAGCCACATTGCTTGATTCCAGCTGATTCCACAGTGAGCGTCGCCAGGGGCTTGTTGGCGAGGTTGAGCCAATTGAATTAGGGATTTGCCATTCCCTCCTCAGTCCGGCCTCCTGACCATTTCCTGTTTGGAGGGATCCCCGAGGAGCCCGCCCCTACGCTCAGCTGTGGACTGTAATTGCGTTTAAGATGCCTGCGCTGAGCCCCCTGGAATTCAACAGGAGAAGATACAGAGATAAACATAAAGAGCTGCTAAAAAAATGGTGGCTTATTATGATGGGGAAAAATATACACATGTTGAGAGAAGTTATTTGGTATAACTAAAATTGGTACAGTGATGGTCTATCAACTCGGTCATACACCTCATTAGACTAACTACTATTGTATCCATTCAGTAAAGTGGTCTAATAACCTATAACATCCAAAGGCCAAGGGAAATGAAGAAATTATTTAGCCAAGATATAACATCTAGAACCACTCTGCCCTTAATATCTGTCTAGTTGTGTTTGTTGAGAGTAAAATTAACCAAAATAAGAATCTGATCTGTACCAAGCAATAGGTGCAGGTCTAAGTAACACATCTCATAATGTGTGTCACATGTGTGTTAATATCAATCTATTATAGTCAAAACCTCCAAAAGATTTTCTAAATGTTGTGAGCTGAAAATCTGTAAATACAGTTCAAATACAACAACACGACACAATCCTGCAGACACCCAGACATTCTGACTGAATGATGTAATTGATTATTAACTTGCTTTATGTATTTTTTAAAAATACATAATTGGTGCTACATAGTCCCAATCTGTATTGAGTATCGAGTTACCCTTAACATGTACATATGATGTTAGTTCAGTGGTAAATATCCCTTAAAGGTCCTGTACCGGACTTTTATTTCTTCTAGTTCAGGTAAATGGAGGACTGGGTGGGCATCACTGGCACTGCGCTAAACTGGTTAAAGTCCTATCTGGAAGACAGGAAGTTCTTTGTCGAAATTGGTAACTGTGTCTCAGACCAGATGCCCCTGACCTGTGGGGTGCCCCAAGGGTCAATCCTGGGACCCCTTCTGTTCAACCTCTACATGCTGCCGTTAGGTCAGTTGATACACAGCTAGAATGTGTCCTATCACAATTACGCAGACGACACTCAGATCTATGTTTCACTGACGGCAGGTGAATATGGACCGGTGGATTCACTCTGTCACTGCATCCGACAGATCAGTGTGTGGATGCAAAACAACTTTCTCCAGCTGAACTCAGACAAGACTGAAATCATCGTCTTTGGCCCACGGAAACAAAGAGAAAGTGTTAACAGTCACCTCCAGAGTCTCGCTCTAAAACCTACAAATCAAGTTAGAAATCTGGGGGTAATAATGGACTCAGATTTGAATTTTAACAGCCACGTCAGATCAATCACATCAGCAGCTTTTCACCATCTAAAAAACATTGCCAAAATCAAAAGTATAGTGTCTAAACCAGACCTGGAGAGACTTATCCATGCGTTTGTCTCTAGTAGGTTAGACTACTGTAACGGCCTGCTCACTGGCCTCTCCAAACGAGCTGTAAAACAGCTGCAGTACATCCAGAACGCTGCTGCTCCGGGTCCTGACTAGAACCAGGAAGTACGATCACATTAGTCCTGTGCTCAGGTCTCTGCACTGGCTCCCTGTGGCTCAGAGAATAGACTTCAAAGCAGCTCTGCTTGTATACAAGTCTCTCCATGGCCTAGCACCAAAGTACATCTCGGACATGTTAGTGCCATATGAACCATCTCGGACTCTGAGGACCTCAGGGACCGGCCTCCTGCTGGTGCCCAGAGTCAGGACTAAACATGGGGAATGTGCGTTTCAGTTTTATGCAGCTAAAATCTGGAACAGTCTTCCAGAGGATGTGAGACAGGCCGCTACTCCTGGCAATGTTCAAATCTAAACTGAAAACTGTTTTGTTTGGCTGTGCATATGACTGAAATGCTTTTCTTTGCACTCTTCTCTTTTATGTCTTGAACTAAGATTGTGATTTCTGCAATGCCTTTGTGATTTTAATGCATTTTTTTCCTGTTGTGTGAAGCACTTTGAATTGCCTTGTGTACAAATTGTGCTCTACAAATAAACTTGCCTTGCCTTGCCTTAAATGCTCTTTACGCATTGTACTGCAAAAAGACAGGGACATTTTTTTTGTCAAATCAGGTGCAGAGTTGGATGAGAACAACTGTCTGGGATAGTCAAATTTGTCATTCGTCTGTCATGGTTCAGGCAAGGGTCTAAGTGGGCGGGGCTAACAGTTCAAACTAAAACATGTTCTTCACTCATGTTTCAACATCAAACGGCACCTTTAAAAATGATGTCTCCAAATCTAAGTTGAAACAAAAATACTAATTAAAAAGCCTAATATATGTCACGTATTCTTCTGTGGCTTTTCTCCAACGGGCCCATGGTTATACCTCTGCTGCAATTTTGTCTGACATGTGTTGTGTGAGCCAGTCCTTCTGTTGCCCCCGATCTGATCAAAGGGTGACGGCGGCCTCACCCATCTGTGCCCTGTGTCATTTAGTGCAGTCACAGCAGGGACGTGATGACCAGACCAAAAGGTTCAGAAAAGTTTGGGATGTTAAGCTTATTCGTGCATATTTTGAGAGTTATTTTAATGCATTATTTTACTATTGTTTGGTATAAAAAATGTACTGTATCTAAGGGTGGTAATAGTGCAAAGAAGAACACTATATGCAACGAAAGATTATTTTTGAAATCATGTCATAAAGTATACAATTATTTTGTTGATGAAATTTAGTTACCTTTATCATTGATAATTGTATAGGGATTGACGCATTTAAAAATATTTTGAGAGCAAGAACCCATTCCCTCATTCCTTTATACTATATGAGTTCAGAAATGTAAGCCTAAACATCTCAAAAAATATACCTATATAGAACCATTTATTTAATTTAGGTTGTATTTTAATTCGTTTTTAATTGTCAACATCTGTAAAAATAGCCTATAGATGTGCAACAGGCTTGTACTTATGGCAAACTAAAAAAATACATAAAGTGTGGACGTGGTGGCGCCAGAAAAACTTTCACCAATAGAAAAACGAGGCTGCGTGATCGGTGATCTGCAGACTGGGCCAATCAGGAGCACCAATCACTTTACATCGTCATCACATCTTGAGGTAGATGCAATGTAAGTTATTGCAGTAGTGTCATGTAAGCCCCTTATGAAACCCTCTTGTTAAAAAGGAGGAGGCAGCAGGGCGGGGGGGTGGGGTAGTGTCACGCATGCGCACCATTTGAAAAAGACTTCTCTTACCTTGGAAAATCCTCTATAAACCCTTTAAAGGCGATTTGTTTTCGACCATATACTGTTCGGGTTGTACTGCTTTTAAAATAAATTGTCAATACTTTAAACGTCCCTCGCTCTAGCCATAATTACTGCACCTAGCCACAATAACGCCAACCAAATAATCAGTGCTGTGCAAAGAGCAATCTCATAGGCATCAATAGCATGTCACAACACATCACATCCAGGTTAAAGCATATGGCACCAGCGCCCTTCACGGCTCCAGAGCTGCTCCCTGTGGTCAGGAACAGACCCTCTTTGGTCCGACTTTGATGACCAGGTGCAGGGCAGGTGGCACAGACAGACAGCAGGTACAGCCTTATGTGTGTAGGTGTGTGTGTGTGTGTGTGTGTGTGTGTATGTATGTGTGTGTGTGTGTGTGCAATGCAATGATAGGGCAAAATTCATTCCCACAGTAATGAGAAAGGTGCCAACTGCTCTTCCATCTGGCATTGAGCAAAGTTTTCCCTGCGTCTCTCCAGCTTCCTCACCCTTACACTTCTCATCATCTGTTGGTTTGCTCTTACTTGAGCATCATGTCGTTTGACATTTTTGGATGATGTAAACACTCAGCTGCCCACACAAACTCCAGCCATGTTGGAGCAGAGAAAAGCAGCTTACATCTCACACAAGTGGTTAGAGGAGGACATTAGAATAAACAGCTGGTTCTGAAATATGTAAAGGATCAAAATATATATTTATTTGGTGTGAACTCGTAATGTAAGAGATTTTGAACTAACCCTCGGCGCAGGATGGATGGAGTCTTAATAGTCTATTGGAGTACAAGCAGTAATGGTTTTGCAGCGTAAGAAAGGTTTAGTGCAGTTCTGCAGGTTTTTGTCCAGGCTAGTACGACTCTGTATCACTGTAGCAGGATCATTCCCAGTGAAGCATTTGCCATTTTGAATTCAGTTTCTCATTTTGATGAATACATAACAGCTAATACCAAATACCCATTGCACACAGTGATGATGTAATAAGCCCCTTCTGAAAGACCTAATCAGACCCCTCCAGTCTCAGACACATTTACCGTCCGTATTTACCGCGCCTGTCTTTATCTCACTCTGGGCTCCAGACATGCTTGCATACAACACACATTAATTGACTTTCCGACATCTTCGCTTGTGTTTTGAGTGACAGGGGGCGTCGGGGGATTGTGGGTAATGATGAGGCAGCTGGCAAATGGGCTGATGGGTAATGAGGGACCCGCTTGCTGCCAGCCGACAGTTAGATGCTGAATTAAACAGTTTTTGACTCTGCGCTATTGCCATACGACTCTATACATTCAATATGCTATTCACTGTTTGTGACAATGTCAATACTCAGACAGAGAAACACAAACTTGATCCACCGCTTGTCACTGGCTTGTGTTTGATGAATAGTCAATCAGCAGTATTACTCTTCATGCGGGTGATGTCAATCACTTCATACTCAAAGCCAGAGCCCTGATATTCACGCTTGTGGATCACCCCAGAACCACATTGGAAAAAGATGCGCAAAAAGTTCAGAGTGCACAGCAAAACAACCACATAATCAATCAATGGAAAAAACACTAAAATTGGTGGAGGCTGAGTGTTAGCTTTCCTGCCTCGCAGCAAAAAGATACTTTCATTTTGTGAATGTGGTATTTGCATCTTCTTCCCCTGCAGGTGTGTTTCTTCCTTGTGCTCTTCAACCCCTCGAGATAATCTAAACCTAAAGCTGTGGAGAAAGGCCCTGAAACACGACTCCTGCCAGGTTTGTGCCCTCCCAGCACTGACGCCAGGTGTACACTGACTCTGGTCTGGGGGCAGTTCGGGAAAGTGCTTGACATCAATGTGCCCTGTTACACTCCCACTGCAGTGGCGGGTCCAGGAGCCGTGCAGGTCTCCGGGAAGAATCTGCACTGTGGTCACTTCAGTACATGAATAGAAGTACACTTTACTTTGAGGTATGTCACTGTCGCTGGTCCACATGTTTTGCCTGATCATTGTACTGTAAGGCATGTAAGCTTCACTTTCAAACACACTGCTGATGCATCTATTGTTAGTACATGCTTTCCTCAGAGGGACACTGAGATGCAGAGAAGTCAAGTATAAAGACCATTACCATTTGGCAGTGTGTGCTTTGGGAGTTGGCTTTACACAAGAGCCGTACATTACGTGTGGTATACATTAGACAGGGCCATTATCGACCGTGGACCAGATTAAGCTAGCCAGGATGACAAATTGTTCAGCAACACCAGACAAAGCTTATGGGGAATATCTCACCATGCCTGCAAAGCCTGTAACTTTATCTTATTTCTATTATAACTTTTCACTTACAGAGGCTGTGCTGGGGTTGTATTAACTGTTGTGCAAAACATTATAAGCAGAGTTCTTTTTCAATGGCCAAGAGACTGTCACCAGCATATGGAGACAATGGACGCAAGCGAGTGAAATGTCTTGCCAAAGGATGCAGCAGCAACATGTAATTGTATGAGAGTAGGCGTTGTGAACCGTAACACTATTATTCTGAGGTAACAGTACACGCACTTAACAGTTTCCTGTGAATGTTGGTTAATCTGCTTGTCTTTGATTGACCACTGACTGTCTCATTGTTTGATTTTATAACTTTCTGTTGGTAAAATCAACAATTTTGTGAAGCCCTTTGAGGCGACGGATTTCGAAATTTTGAGCTGTACAAAATTGAATTAAAGGTGCACTATGTTAAGTTTTTTGGTAAGGAGCTGCTTGTCTCCATGTTTGCCTGGAATGTTCCACAGCACGGCATTAAACTTATTTGTCTTAACATTGATGCAAAAGGTGTTTTATTTCCGATAGAAATACACTGAAAAACATTGTAAGGTTAGCAGGCCTGCCCCTCCACTGATCTGACTCGTAATTTGGCTTGTTGCCGTCTTTTGCTTGTGTCAGTGGATATAATGCCATACTGTGCAGCGTTTCAAAAATATGCAATGACATCTCCACGGTGATAAACACTACTTGAACCGAAATTACTCGTGATTTTTTTTTTTTCTTCTTCTTCTTACGATTATGTTGCAAGACAATCTAGTATTTTAGATATGTTTCCCTCCAGCTGTAGAAGGACACTGTATCAACAACAACAAGATGCTCCTCTCTGCTTTTCTTTGGTATGTACGAGACAAAGGTGTGGTCGCTCTTGCGCGGAGACGGTAGCAGGCTCTGTCCGCATGCGAAGCAATAAGAATGATGAAAGATGGTTGCTTTTGCTGACAAAGCCAAGTATTTTCCATGGTCTGTGTTTATTATTGGTCATTACAAATATTTACTGCAGCCTACATGACCCCTGAAAGCTCGCTGCGCTAACCCCCTCGACTTAACTAACAGAAGCGAGATGTGATGCCGCACCTCTTACCAGGCTGTCCTTGTTAAAGAGCTGCGGCAGAGACGAGCGTTTCCGCTGAGACTCGTATAAGCCCACGTTGGACAAGTGCCATTCTGAGCATGAAGGTCCGCATTTAATTGCAAACGTTTGACTTGCAGCGGTGTCGAAAACATGCAGCGGTTAGTTGTTTCCTTGGTTATTAGAATGAATGTGCCTGTTTAGCATTATGGATGTAATGCCTTGCCAATGACACATGTTTTTTGTGATTAAGGTCTACTTGCAGGCTCATGTCAATACTGCAGATGCACATTCGTATTTTTTTCTTTAACCGATAGTCGGTTAAAAGGTTATGTCAACGCAGTGCAATTTATTTATTTTTTTAACAGTTTGAGTCATAATTAGACCACGTTGTGTTACGAGAGTAAATGCAGATCAGCAGCAGTCACAGTGACAGGACTTTGTTGTAAAGTCGCTAACGTTAGTGCTTTGACTTAGCTTGTGCACAGAAAAGATCAATAGTTTTCCATCTGATGCAAAAAGGAAAATGATCCAGTCTGTTTTCTTCACTAACATGAAATCCATGTTAAATAAACCATGTGTGATTAAGATTAGTCAATAAAGACTGCCGTGTCATGCAGGTCATACCTCAGGCTTAATGAGATAAATCCACTGTTTTGGCGTTTCGGTTAACTATTTTCACTCTGACTGAGACGTCACAATTTTAGCGCCATCTGGTTGTGCAATTGTGCAATTACCAGTAGAAAACAAGGCAACATGAAACGTGCCAGTCAACCGGGCAAAATGTCTTCACTCGGTTAAGCGCCTTTTTGAAGGTTAATCGGTTAACCATGAACACCACTAATCAATACATTGAATTATTGCAGGGAAACGAGATCCAAATTAATTAACTAATTATGAATGAGTTCCCAGAGCTTTACTTGGGTTCATGGGAGTACATTTCTACTGCTCAAGTTACTGTATATGATTCTTGACCACAGTGAGATATTAGAGGCGTCAATGCATAATAGGACTAATCAGTACACATTCTATCAGCGGGAGTGTAAATGTAATGAAAATATGTAGCAACAAATATAGTATAATTTTGATTGAAAAAGTCTAAAGAAAATGACATGAGAACGTAATATATTTGCATCATATTGTGTTTCCAAAGCTGCCATTCTGGTACGTAAGATATATTGAAGTTCTAAAGTAGGTCAAGGCCTTTGGAATGGTCTTTGAGAAAGTTTCTGTCTCTAAAATAGAAAAGAGAAAATGAGAGAATGCCCAGCTCATTAATATGCAGCTCGTATAACACTTTGCACACAGTGAATTCAATAAAAAAAGATTTACTAGTACGTCGCCTGCTCTGGAGAATGTATTACAAGCTGTTATGACAGGACAGCGGTTCAGCTCCAGGGAAATTAGAGACATAACAGTCATAAAAGTGAAAATTTGATTTTTAATATAAAATTTTGTTAAAACAATTCTATTTTAAAGCTTAAAGCTTTTAGATGGAGGAACACCGTTTTGGTTTTAGTGGTCACCTGTCAGACGGAGAAGACATATAAAACAGTGAAGGAGAAATGGTCTTACCTTGTGATGAGGAAACAATCCGGCAGTGGGCAGGCAGCGGGAGGGAGACAAAAGAAAAACATGTCAGTACAGGAAGGGCTTCGCGATATGGCAAAACAATAAAAAATACATAGTAATAATACTATTTTCTCTAGTAGTGATCGATCATCAATCAATTCTCTTATTAAAACTAAATAAATAAGGCTGTCAGTATGTATTTAATGAAGCTCCTGTTTAAGAAGCTCCAAGCTGATTAATGTCCATTTGAAACAATTAGATCTCAATAGGACTAAATTGTATTCATTGCACAGCAACAATAATGTCATTAATATCACAACATTACATAGCAAAATACAGTGCTTTAGTTTATATAATTAAGATATGGATAATCTATCAATTTAGACACAACTATCTCAAATAAAATGGGGCAGTTCTTCCACAGATCCACAGATATATTTCTCACAACCCCGATGTTAGAAAAATACATAAAAACTCTCATATATTCTATCCCTTCTGGTAAAAGATGACATCCACTGCCAAGATACCCCGCATGTTTGCCATTTTCTGTCATATTGGAAAGAAAAAAATACTTCATTGATTCCACAAATTGACTTTTCATTTAACCAACAGTGAATGTGACTTATAGTGCTTTTATGGTTTACATTTGCAATAAGGCCAGTTGTTTTTGATGACTAACGCCTCTTAAATTACTAATGTGTAAATGACGTCTGATCTCTTTGGGATTGAAAAGTAGAGCGTCGATAATCCACTTCTCGTCTTCTTTCTGAGCTCCCTGTGCTTTTGTTTCCTCTAAGCTGTGGCCCAGAGGAGGGATAAGAGGGTTTAGAGGAGCTCACTGTGATGTCATATACTAAACGTACAGTCGCACACAGTCACTTATGGCCACTTCAGTCTTATCAAAGCACAATGAAAAATATAAGTGCTGATTGTTGCTGTAATAGTATATGAATGAAGTTGACGCAACGTTTTTCATCCTAAAAGATGCACAAAAGGCCAGTTGCTCTCAAAGGTTTCACACCGAGTACCACTTATTTGGCTTTCCAGGTAGTACCAGTACAAGTCTACCCCTAAAAACGGATTCAAAACAGGGTTAAAATATGTCTAAGCCTGGACTAGATCATGCCTAAACTGGTGTAAACCAGATCTAAATCAGCAAATGACAGATATTGAATACATTACTGAAACATAGAGGTGGGCGACATTGACGAAAATGAATATCTCAATATGGTCAGACGATATTATGTCAATCCAACAGAAATGTGTTATAACATGTCTTTAAACATATTAGTTGAGTTTACAAATGTGAAATGTCGGTAAAATCAAAGTCACAAAAGTGCAGAAATATTGTTTAAAAAAACTGTGATTCTTACAACAATTTTTTTTCAACTTTTGTGAAGTATTGTACAGCATAAACAACATGCTCGATATGCAAAGTTTGTATTTCTTCAAAACAACATTGACATTAGTATCCACAGTTGTATCAACTGCCTTCTACTGAAACACATTTATTGATATTTATCTCACCAGTCATAGATGCACAAACCTTTGAGAAACTCAGCATTTAGAAGTTGGAGATTTAGCGAAAACAAGGAAAATATGACAACTGTTGTTTTGGAGATTTGCAAAATGTAAATAATGAGTAATAACCTCTGTAATTCAAACATTACAAATGACCTCAAAAGGAGACAGAGACATCTAGTGTAATCTTATAAAGTTATTTCCTGCTCTTTTGGATTGAATTTTAGGGTCCATTCTCGTTTTGTGCAATGCAATTCTGATGCTTTGTTAAAATATTGTCTGAATGTTGTTGTTGAGAAAATGCCCCAAAAAATTGAAATCATAATTTCCCTAAACTAATCCTGCAACTATTCATGCTCTATGGAGCTTTGGACTCTTGTTCCACTGCTTCTGTTTCAGTGGCATTAAAGTGTTTGTAAATAAAGCAGGAAAGACAGGATTTGGGGAGCTTGATAATTCACTGACAATTTTCACTATTTGAATTTACAGTTTAGCTGCACACACACACAAAAAACTGAAGCAAGTCTGAATATAAAACAAACAACCTTCTGTGATATTTTTTCCGTCTTTGATATATATATATTTTAAATTGTTGAATGTTTTGTAATGGAAATTCAGCTATTGGCTGCTTTGAAGTGATACTAAATCTCCAGTAGTGCAGCTTAACTGGACTTCCTGCAGTGAGCACCAGTTCTACTTAACAGATAACGTCACGTGCTTGAGTCATGCCGGACACAAAAGTGATAGGATCGCAGTGTTCCTTGTTCCAGACGTGTCGTACTGTGTGCCTTTATAAACAACATTAAAGGCCCATCAGAGCCCGAGTGAGGAGCCAGGTCATGAGTCAGCGTCTGTGAGCGACAGGTGCGATCCATCAATACAAACCCATTATCAGCGGATTAACAGGAAACGCACACTTTTTAGACTTGACCCATGTCAAAATATGATTACGTTTTTTCTTCTGGTTTCAGGCCTAGTTTAGTTTACAACAGAGGCAGCAAGGAGCTCTGTGCACAGGAGCTTGTGGGCTAGCTAACCATCACAACTAATGCTAACTTTGAACAAAACAATAAATACAAATTTCAAGTAAGCTTGCTCTATAATGCAGGAGCTTTAAGTATGTATTTATTTTAGAGGGGCTCAGGAAGTAGTGGCACTAAAACTACGCTGCCTGTTGCCGATGATGGGTTAAAGGTTACTTGGAAAAAAAGTAAAAATTATATTTATTCAAAATATTAATTTATGTACCCTTTATTAAGGTAGTTCCAACAAGATCTAAATTATTTGACTTGCTCATTTTTTATCAAAAGTCTCTTCAAGTAAAAATGGGAAAAACAAAAGTTGGAGTAAGATTTAGTTTTCTTCCAGTTTTCAAGCTTAATTATTGTGAAGTCAGTCAGAAATGTCATAGAACAAATTAAATAACCCTGGTCAACTAAGCAATTAAATCTGTCAAGACAAAACAACTCATATAAAGGTGAATATTCTGAGTTAAAGCTGTTTTAATCACTAAATATTTAATATTTGCAGTGGTCTGTTTCAGTGGTTCTAAACATTTTCATTTGCGACCCTTAAACAGCCGTTCACATTGGCAACCCCCAAACACACAAATAGGCTAAGTGATAAGGAATCTGCATTTACCACTGCATTTGAAGGGTCTTATTTAAGACTGTTGCATGTTGCTGTCCCGACTCCCAGGTTGAGAACCACTGACCAGCTAGTTATGGGGAAGAGCCAAATCCTTTCTTTATTGGCATTTGACAAAAATCTATTAAAATAGCCTACTGAACATAATATGAAAGATGAAAACCCTAAATCGTCCTCTTCAGTCATAAAAGTACTCTTTTAAAGTCAAAGCTCCTTCCATTACTGTGATTCTGTTAAACTGTTTATGTGTGACCATGCAAAGTACCAGGATTTTACTTTTGATAGGCAAAGAAGGACATTAAAGCTTGAATGACAACGTTGTGATGATTAAATAGTGAATCTCATATTGATGTTCCAAACATCTGTTGCTGCTGCTCATCTGGTCCAATGTAATGCTGATATAGTGTAATCAATAGCTTCATAATGATAAGTCAACATGGAGACAGCTGTTAGTCACTTAAAAGCCAAATATAATATAACCAACAGATGCTTTGCAAATGTGCTTCTCGGAGTGTGGCGGTGAACATCTAAGCCAGTATTTCTGTCATTGATTGTGTCTAGAATTATTAGGATTTTATTTTATCCAAATAATTGCTATTTTCTTGGTAATGTTTATGATTTGAACTAGTCAAAAGCATAGTCACCATCTTAAAGGGGACATTTTATGTAAATCAACTTCTAACCTTGTTACAACAGTAATTCTTCATCATCAGTTTACTCAAAGTTGTATTTTGATAAGATTCATGTTTGAGTTGTGTTTTAACTGGGTACCCATGAAAAAGAGACATTTCCTCACTGGGTTTTCCATGTTTGAATAACATAAAATGAATGAGTAATCCTGTATTGTCCTACAATTGAGGCTTGAGTGCTCAGAAAATCTCTGTTTTCACCTACCCCCTATTCCCCCCCACTTCCTGTACTTAGATGTGATTATTTGAAAACTTAAGACTCTGAGTGATATAGGTATTTTCTGTAGTCACTTTTCAAAAATAAGAATAGGTGAATTAAAACCGGCTGCTTGTTACGGTGAAATGTCACTATGAAGAGGCGGCGCGGCTTATCAGTTCTGCAGTTTTGAACAGGAAGTCAATGGACCCGTTTCTCTTATTAAGCCGTTTTAGATCAATATTGCTGTTTTCAATGAACAAAATGTAAAATTATGATCTACTTGAATAGGAATAGTTCAATACTAAGTACCTGGAAAAAAGCATGTCTCCTTTAAGACATGTTCTAGTCTAACGCATGTATTTTGTTGTAGTTAATGCAATTGTAATTTATAAATCAGAGGCTGTGAATGCTTCAGCTATCTAGTCAAAATACTTCTAGAAAGTCACAATTTAAAACGACATAAATAGTTATGAACATGCAATTGCACTAAAGTATACATTACACTGGACTTGGCAGTTTCACTGGAGGATCAGCTAAGGAAATGGATACAAATTGTATACTCATGGTCCACAATATTTGGCCTGCTGTCAGTTATAAAATGATGCCAACATATAAAGTAAATTTGCCAAAATATAACAAAACATTTATCCTCAAAGTGGAAGTCTTAGAAGCAAACAACTTTAATAGCATTTAGCAAAAGGCCACACCTGGAATATCAGACTACAACATCTCCAAAATGTGCAGCTATGGGAGTGAAATGGATTTGATAAAGATTCTATGAGCACTTTATACTATCTTGGACACTGTTTTCCTGCACAGATGGCTTGACTGTTGGATTTCTCATTCAGTGACTTTCAACAGTGCTGCCTGCCAATATCTAAAACAAGCTTAAGACAATCTATTAAACAGACAGTTATTTGCATCTCTCTCTTTTTTTTTCAACTGAAAGAAAATCTGGGCATTTCTTAGCAATTTTGGCCATGTTTAAAAAGATGCATTTGGCTTTCATGGAGTTTGAGACCGTTTTCTGTTGATTCACCTCTGTTAAGTACTCTTAATGGGTAATGGGTATTGGGAGTCCATTAATCCAGTGTCCAGCCGCATCAAATCTAGCGTCATTATGTAGCATTACCACGGACGCCGACACCAGAAACTCGAACACAGCGGTCTTCTAATCACATTAAAGGACTCGTGTAATTACCATCCTCAAAGATCTAATGGAGTTGTGGGGAAACATGATTTAGACCAGACAACAGGTGCACAGTGGGCTTTGAAGACTGAAGCGAAATGAACACAAAAAAATGGCACATTTTCTTGTGCTAATGCATTTATTTATATATATATATATATATATATATATAGATATATTTTGCCTTAGATGCTTTTTTTGGAATATTGTAATTTAGGTATGCGTTGTGTGATTGTATAAATATATATATATATATATATATATTATATATATATATATATATATATATATATATATATATAATTAAAATTCCCTTCACCCTTCGCGGGTGGTCTCATCCCTTTTTCTAAGCTCGGGTCCTGGGAGCTTGAGGGTTCTGCGCAGTATCTTTGCTGTTCCTTATATATATATATATATTATATATTATATATATATATATATTATATATATATATATATATATATATATATATAGATATATATATATAGATATATATAGATATATATATATAGATATAGATATAGATATAGATATAGATAGATAGATAGATATATAGATATATATAGAGATATATATATAGAGGAGAGAGAGAGAAGAGAGAGAGAAAAAGAGAGAGAGAGAGAGAGAGAGAGAGAGAGAGAGAGAGAGAGAGAGAGAGAGAGAGAGAGAGAGATAGGCGCAATCCATCAGAAATGTGCCAAAACGTGCCTGTAAATGTACAATCATAAAAGTGCAGAAATATAACTTCAAATATATCTTTATTTGAAATATCACACTACACACACATGAAAAACTTACTTAAATCATTGTTCATTTTCCTGTTTTTAGTATGACAGTTTTGTGTATGTATTTCTGACAATTGTGAGCAGCTTAACAAGAACAAGAATCATGTTTGCAGAGGTCCAAACTATAGGGTTAGCAGATTTTCCTTGGACTCCATTATGACGGAATATTTATTTATTTGAAAAGGATGTTTTGCAGCCCTAAAAGATGTGTTATTTCCATTATTGAGTGGTTACTCTTACGACTGATGTTGGCGCGGCTTGCTCTCATTTAGTTTCAATGTACAAAGTGTGAAAAGTAGAGTATAAATATTGTAGAATAAATGTCTGTTCATGTGTGAATTCATCGAGACTCCACTGCGAAAATGTAATATTGTTTATAGTAGGGAAGGAAACAATGTTGTCAGACAAAATGGTGTGGATAACAGTTACTGTATGTTATTGTAACAAAGAAGGGCAAAAAATGTACAAAAGATAGCTGCATTCAAAAAAACACACCCCATACTATAACAACTAATTGCAATGAATCACTACATATTCTGTCATTTCTGAATGAAATGTTTCTTTGTGGGGTAACTAAATGGATGTGAAAAATGTATTATTTAAAAACAAAAATCCCCTGAAATAATCAAACAGATATGAAAATAATGAATGAAGTTGTACTGTAAAAGTCAGACCATTGAGCACTCATGAATATAAGCAACACCAACTAAATTTACAAGTGATGCGTGGGTTGTCTCGCGGGTCCGGTTGGGGCGGGCCAAGAAATTCTCATTTCACTGCAGGGCGGGTTATAAAAGGCTGACCCCCGTATCGCATGTCTCCATGTGTAACTTTGCATTTAGATGCATCTAAATTCAGTTCCTCATTAAAAATTAGCCGCATCGTGATATAGACCGCAGGGTTCAAAGCGTGTGAAAAAAGTAACATCCTATAGTCCAAATTTAAGGTAAATCAAATAGCTAAGCCAGTAAATTACAGAACAATCTCTATCCCGCCGCAATTTTCTAAAATTCTGGAAAAAATGTTGTTAAACAACATTGTAGCTAAATACCTGCACCAAAGAGTTTGCAAGCAGAGGGGTCTCTCGGCTCTCACTCTTTCTTTCTCTCTCTCTTTCTCCTTCTCTCTCGCTCTTTCTCTCCTTTAATTATCATTATTATTTTTAATATATATATATACACAGTATATATGGCATAGCGTAAAACACATGTTTTTAAGACGTACAACTACAGTAGGTGGCGGTAAATACACCTCTTCAGTTGGTTTCCAATCGCCATTGAAAGTACAATAACACATTTTTGTGCAATATCTTGCTAAAGAAAATATGACAATAATCAGAATTAGAATCAGAAAAGGTTTATTGCCATTGTCAATTAACAAAATTCACAAACAGGAACTTGTTTCGGCATTACGGTGCAACATAAAACACAGAGCAATAATAAAAACAACATATATGAAATCAAAAGGGCATGCATTAGGAAACAATTAAAATATATCATAGTATAAGTTGTAGTTCAGAAAGTGACAGTGCAGTGAGTGATTGTTTAAACTGTAGTTAAAGTGGCAGGTGTTTAAGAAGTGTTCATGAGTCAAATGGCAGAGGGAAAGAAACTATTCTTGTGGAGGGAGGTTCTGGTCCGGATGGACCGTAGCCTCATAAACAATAATATTGAAACTACTGAGAAAATATTGTTAACTAAAAACACAAGCTCCTTTACATAAATAACAGAATAAAAGACACTTTTGTTGGTATCAATTTTGAGTTATAAAAGTTACTTATTCAATCCTCTACAGCTCAAATCTTATAGAATTACAACTTAACGACAACAAATGTTCCAGCTTGTGCACAGAAAAGGCACCCACAATAAAAACAGGTACCCTAAACATATTGTACCATCAAACATTTTTTGAACAGTAAGTCGAGTGTGGATTGACTCTCAATGCCACAATGTACACATTATACGCAACGTATGCTATCTTCTGTTTTGCCATAGCTCGTGCCAGTCTGTGACAGGCTTGATCGACAACTGTATAAAGTAACCACAAACCCAAGTAATCAAACAGTCTAACACAGCAACTGCCACAAATGTCAATCAAAACTGTACTGTTTTGAGGTTATTTTTTGTATCAAAGTTCTCCAGTCAAACAAGGTCGCAACAAGCTATTAATGAAGTAAAATAAAACAATGCTAATCCAGAAAAAGATACTGATCAATACTAAAACGTGAATAAAATCAAAATAGTACTGAAATATTGATTTATATATTATCGCTATATCTTAACATCCCAAGCATAACAACCAACTTTTAAAATCTTTACAATATCTTGTCCGAAATCAACTCAAAAGAAAGTGGCTCGTCTATCATTAACTTCTATCTGATCCATCACGCTGGACTTTTTAGCTCCAAGTCTCCTCTTGTGAACTCTCCAGGCCTCTTCACCCAGTTTTACCCCAAACCAACTGGCTTTTCCTTTCTATTTTCTGCATCCATAACCCCTCTGCCCCCTTGAGCCATGCGCCATAGACAAGACAAGAGCCTGAGTCCAGTATGCTCAATATTTCACGCCTGGTGAGAGGATGTTTTATTCACTGTGTTAGACCCCTGCCGTGTGCCACTCATAACAGACGCACCGTGGCTGAGAGCAGGTCAAAAGTCGGAAAAGAGAGGGAAAAGTGACTACCCAGGAGCAGAGTGCATTATGGGTTATTATACTTATACAGGCATATGGGATCAAAAGTGTAGTACATGCGTTCAAAAACAATACAGACGATGGAGTTTGACAGGGAACCAAAAACATCAACAGTTACATGAAAAACCACGGGATTGTTCAGCGATGACGTAACACACATTTATAGCATAGTTCTCGACTCCGGGTCCAAGGTGCATCCGACAACTGATTATAACGCTTTTTTTCATGCAATAAAGTCAAATTTGTTTCGTTCCAGCGCAGATATAGTGTAAGAGTAGCTCTGTGAGACCGTAAGAGCGTTTTATTCTGTGCGAAACCGGAAGTGTGCCGTTAGCACGCTAGTTGTTGTTAGCTTTACTGTGACGGTAAATTCAGTTTTTAAGAAAGTAAATCTCAGATGCAACTAATTATTTATGTTGTATAACAGTACCATATCTTCGACACTTCTCTATCCATGCCTTTTTTTCAAGAGTAAAAAAAGTATGTATGTATATGTAAATATTATACTAAAAATGTTCACTATTTTTACATGATGACAATACATGATAATGCCTTTATTTTATTAAATTATTGTTTAAAGAGTTCCAAAAAATTGAAAATTGTCTCTGATTTTCAATGTAATGTTGCTCATTGATGTTTTAAAACTCAGCTCTACTTCCTGTAATTTTCAACTTTTATTAAAAATGTTTTTCTTCACAAACTGCAATTTGACTGATATAAAACGATGAAACATATAGACATGTCCTATCCCACCAAACTAAGTCTTAAGTAGACAAACATAAAAACCTGTCATATGCACTCTATTTAGGAACTCTATGAGACTTGAGGAAAGAAATATTTGTTGCTCCTACTGTTTTGCTAAATATACTCATTTGGAAAACACTGTGTCTAAATTGTTATTTCAACTGAAAAAGCATGAGAAAAGTGCACGTTGACTTCGCAGAGGTATTACCTGCAGAAGTCTCTGAATCCAAGACATGCCCAGTAATTGGAAGCATTTACAGTAAATGGCAACTTTCTGACATTTTATTCTGTGAAATCACGATGTTGGTTTCCGTGGTAACAGCAGCACAATGAGTGGAGCAGCTCTGCCTGACTGATTTATGACGGCTGCTGACACGTTCATTGAAAATTAAATCAACAGAAAAAGAATCACGTCACAAAGGGCAAAGAAACAACCCACCCTGAAGTTGCTATTATTACGTTTTTGGATCATTTAGAAACATGCATGGAGCCTAAAAAAGCTTTCATGTTGTCATATTATTTACTTTGTTCTTTTTTTATATATTTATTTATACAAATCATGTATAATGAGCAGTTGTGGAAAGAGAACTGAAAATGTATACTCAAGTAAAAGTACTGCTGCTAAAATTGTCGGCCTACTGAATAAAAGTATAAAGTACACGCGAAAAAAAAGATCTACAATGAAAAGCTAAATTAAGTCGTTTTAAAGCGCATATACTCTGAGCTGTGGCCAATCGGAGAAGGCAATGCCGTTATGTGTGTACATAGGTTTTCAGACAGAGGTGAGGCAACTGTGCACCGGGACGATTGGGACGTGTGATATACGCAGATCAGTGATTTAAAAGTAACTAATCACATTTACATGCTAAAATTGTACTCAATTTCAAATACATTTAAAAAGCTATTAAAAAAAAGTATAATTACCCAAAAAATCAACTTAATTATAGTAATATGAGTATGTGGAATTAGTTACTGTCCAACCCTGACAATTAGCATATTTTGTTTAAGCGGTGATTTAACAAATTTGTTATTGTCAGATCTCTCAGCGCCCATGTGATCCATGTGATCCATGTGATCCATATCAGACAGATTTAAAGACTTTAAGCTTACAGAGAGTTTGGATGCCAGTGAACCCTCTTACCCCTTCAGTGGAAAGGTTTCATGAAATCATATATTGTCAGTCAGACTTATGCTACAGATATTGTCTGTGCTCCATCACCTTTTACCTGATGTGCCTCGACATTTTGTGCCGGCGATCACAACAAGCAAATGCTTTTCATGGTCACGTCTGGTCTCAGGCCTCAGACACACTCCGGCAGCTAATTACCAGCACACTGAGCTGAATCAGAGACAAGCACAAAACCGTCTGGTCTGGATAAAGACATTCACACGATGCCAATCATAATGGATATCTGGGATAAAACTCTGATTAGAAAAGTTTCCAGTGCGTGGTACATTAAGAAGGAACCGCTAGTGTTTTTTTCAATTCGCTTCAAGCGAGTCATTAATCAAGAAATCAACTTTGTTATTTAAATGAAGAGGTCTTGTTGTGTCTCGATAGGAGGAGGCGGGAATACATAATGGAACAAATAAGACTGCCAAACAACTCTATTAGTTTATATCTCATAATATAGAAACTATTGAGATTTACAGGCAAAGACAGGCATCATCTAAATTTATCTTCTAATAATGCTCCATCTGCGTTCATTTGGTTTAACAATGTTCAAATATGGAGAAAAGAAAAGTTTTAAAAGTGGTTGTCATTTTATTAAATTTCTTGCTGTAATTAAGACTATTTTATGATATGGCAGCTTGATCCAATCGTCTAGAACATTACTTATATTTTGAGCCATTAAGAGCCATATTCTGTGCTAACAGATCAAGATGTTAATTGTGAGTTGTCTACAATCATTATCTGGACTATACAGACTCTAAACACATACAAAAATATTGTTTTATAGTAAAGATTTGCTAGTAAATCAAAATGTCAAAAAACTAAAAAAAATAAATAAATTCGATTTTCATCAATTATACACTATTTTCTCTATCTAGAAGCCTTCAGCCAACATATTTCAACCTTCATTTTGTTAAAATGTATTTAAAATAGAGCTGCAGCTACCTATTATTATTATTATTATTATTATTATTATGATGATTGTATACCAGTAATCGAGTAATCTATCGATTCTTTTTTTCGATTAATCAAGTAATCAGTACATTTTTTTGTACATTCTGTAAACCATTTAAAAATTAAATCATTCTAGATCATAGTAATAAACAAATAACAAATAGAGTTTCTGCTTAAAATAACACATTTGATTCTTAATTTCACATAAGTATGTCCCCAAAACAGTAGCATTTCACTTCAGTCCAAACTGTTCTGTTTGTATATAAATAATATATATAAAAGGACTAATTAACTTGTCACCAGACTGTTTGTAAACAGTTACAGTAGCTATGAATTAATTAGTGTTTATGTCACATAAATTAACACAAGACATTTCTTTGATAAACTTTATGTTGGGTGAGACAAGTGCTGTGTTGAGCGGTGGCTCTGCATTTTGCGGCGTTGTCTCCGTGTGCCGTTCACATGGTCGCGGTCCTCCGAGCTGTTTCCATGTGTATTGGCTGTTTCAAGGCGCAACAGAGGAGAGAGCAGCGTGTTTTAAACGTACGAGTGTGACTGGGAAGCAGAGTTGTTGTGTGGGGGAGCGCGGGGGAACGCAAGTGTGGGGTGGGGGCTCCGCGGTGGTGGGGCGAGGACGCGGAGGCGCGCAGTGCTAGTTGTTGAAGAACTTGTCCATGTGTTTGTAACATCTAGATTGGACTACTGTAACTCCCTTCTCGCAGCGTGTCCTAAAAGCTCTATAAAAAGCTTTCAACTGGTTCAAAATGCAGCAGCAAGATTACTAACAGGAACTAAAAGAAGAGAGCACATTACGCCGGTGCTCGAGTCTCTTCACTGGCTCCCTATTGAGTTTAGAATCAAATTCAAAATCCTCCTCCTGACTTACAAAGCCAGAAATGACCAGGCCCCATCCTACCTCAAAGATGCTATAGTACATTATCATCCAAACAGAGCACTTCGCTTTCAAAATACTACTGGACTTCTGGTGGTCCCAAGAGTCTCTAAAAGCACAGTAGGAGGTAAAGCGTTTAGCTACCAAGCTCCTGTGTTGTGGAATCAGCTTCCTGTTTATGTTAAAGAAGCCGACACAGTCTCTTCATTCAAGACCAGTCTTAAAACGTTCCTCTTTGAAATCGCTTATGGTCAGGCCAGTTAGGAACAGAAATAAAAACCTACAGATTCCAGCTATGCTGCCCTAGGAGCAACTATGCTGGGGGAAGTATAGCAGCTTGAGCACTATCCTCTGCTTCTTATTACTTTTCTATCAAACAATATTTAATACTTAATCTCACTTGCAATTGACTTGAATTGAAATAGTTGCGGTAGTTAGAGTTGCAGCTCGGGACACCGTGTTCTGTCACACAGCCAAACTCTTCACAGTCGCACTCGTGAGTTAAAACATGCCTCTCTCTCTCTGTTGCTCTCGTTGTGGCAGGTCCGGAACAAGCTCTGCATGAAACAAAGGCGCCACAAGTTGTTCCGTGTGCTCTGCGCGACAGATTCACGTGTTTTTAATTAAATATTATAATATATATAATATTACATATATTATATTAAATATATTAATATCGAGGCAATAAAATAATAATCAATGCTTTTTTGTAATCTAATTACTCGATTTACTCGAGTAATCGTTGCAGCCCTAATTTAAAAAGTCATAACGTACAATAGAAATAATCATTATTTTGTAGGACTAATTGTAAAAATATTCGCTGACTAGTTGACTACAAAAACGTTATTTGCCGCCTTAGTGTAATTTTAAAACTATTTTATCATGTTGCCGGTACAAAGCCCACATAAATAACTCAGTAAGGGCATCTGGCACAAAATCTTTCTCAAATCAACATTAACAACCATAAAGGACCAGCTCATATAAACAGACAATCCTGTAAGCTTTCAGCAGATTCCTCCCTATGGCCTTTGTAAACGCTCAGTGAATACCGTCAATTTGCTCTGGGCACGGTATGTTCTAGATAATTATAACAGAAATAGAATCATACACATCATTCAGTCCTTAGCATCCTCACCTCAGCAGTGACCTCTCCTGCACAAACGTTGAGAACCGGTCCATCTCATGTGTAAGTGAAGACATAACAAAGACGAACAATGAGACCAAAGTATAGTGGTGATTCACTCAGCTCACCCACCAGCTCTGTGTGTTTCAAAGAGACCGAGCATGCCATAAATTCTCTCCTGATACGCCTCTAATCAGTTTTTGTCTCGCTCTGAACTGCATTAAATCAAGAATGTGATGTAGGTTCAAGAAATCAAAGAGATTACAAAAACTGAATCTAAAACAATCTGCCCTTCCCCTGCCCAGGCTCAAATGATCTTCTACGAGCATTTTAAATCAGAAAGTGACATTTGGAAAAGTTTAGTTTAAATATTGTAAAAAGTGTCGTTTTGCCATGTGCTTGTCATCTCCGTGGAGACAAGCAGGTGATGCCACTACAGGCTAAGTTAAAAAAGAAAGATATTTCATTTCCCAGCAATAGCGACATAAAGAGGAGATTATGCAGGTGATATCACAACATTCTGAGTTTTAGCAGTGAGTGGCCAAAACGCATGAGAGTCAATGGTGAGAAATGACATTTTCTCCATGTAAGAAATATGAAAGAGCTGCTACAGTCTAAGAACAAATATAAATGTCTTCAACTCTGCTAAATATTTACTCTTTACCTGACATCTAAAAGGAGAAAATGGAGTAAACTGTAGAGAAAACCAGATAAACAACAGGAATGCTCACATTTATCACTC